>FXXK01001458.1:48144-60517 GCA_900184695.1 Betula pendula | reverse complement strand
ATTTAATGTTAACATCGAGGCAAGCGGAACACATCCAGAGAAATAGCATATTTCGAACGCGTTGCACTGTCAATCAAAGGGTATGTGATGTCCTAATTGATGGTGGGAGTAGAGAAAATGTCGTCTCCGACGTAATGATCAAAAAGCTGGGCCTTAAAACTGAGAAGCACCCATCGCCTTATAGGATCGGATGGATCAAGTGGGGAACCGGGACCCAAGTTTTCGAGACATATCGTTTCACGTTCTCGATCGAAAAACACTATTCAAACTCAGTGTTGTGTGATGTGGTGGAGATGGACGCATGTCACATTATCTTAGGATGACAATGGCAATATGACGTGGACGCTCAGCACAAAGGTAGAGACAATGTTTACATCATCTTTCGTGATGTGACGTATCACTATATCACAGGTGGTACTAGTGGTATTTATGCCATGTCAGATGCTAAAAATCTTTAAAAATACCAAAATTTAACTAAAATAAATAAATAACATTAAAAAAAAATGGAGCCAAATTTAAGGTGCCAACCACTTGTATTTTGGCTTTGGGGGTAGCCGGCTATCCTCATTTTGGCTTAAAGGGTGGCTGAACCACCCCCAACTTAAACAATGTTTCAAAGACCCTCAAGAGACTTGGGAATGGCTCGGCCATTCCCATTGGGCTTAAGGGTAGTTTCGGCCACCCCTATACTCAATTTGGGGGTTGTTCGAACCATCCACAATGGGCATGGGGGTGGTTCAACCACCCCCAAAAGGTCAAAGAAAGAAGGAAAAAATATAGTTTATCTCGCGAAGTTTGACAACTTTTTCATTTTTGCCTTTAATTTTTAAAAACTTGCAATGTACCCTAACAAAGTTTTAGAAATTCGCAATGTGACCTATCTGTTAGTAATTTCCGTCATTTCTAACAGAAATGGGCTTACATACGCCCCACATGGGTTTTAGGGGGTTTAAAAGTCTAAGATGCCCCCATTATCCCATTGTATTATTTCCCCGCGCGCTTTCTGTAAAAACAATTAAAATATTTTCATCTTTATTACCCTTTTGCAATCAAAACTCCTGAAACTGGCTATGCTATTCGGCGCTTTCGAACAAATCAATTTGCCTTATTTTAGCTGGACAAATAGAGCAACGCGCGTGCTCGTCCGTGTAACTATTACTACCAATGTAGCTGAGCTAATGCAAGGAAGAGCAGATCTCTTATACCTCTTCAATCAACATTCCACCTGGTTCCCTGCCCTTTGTTTAGATACGGATTGAGTGTATTGTCTTTAGTCGAGCCATACGAGACTTGGAAACTCTACCTCCATCCTCTCTGCTCCGACATTGCGTTTTTTCCTAGATGAAGAATTAATCAAATATATTCAATCGTTTCTTTTCGTTAACGGACATTCAATTGATGTGATCTATGCCGCGAGAGAATTGGTGTCAAAATACTTCCTGGAAAAAACATTATTCTGAGTATTATCGGGTTCCTATATTTTAGATTGTAGGCTAAAGTGGTTGTTCAAATGCTCTGCCAGACTCATCTCTCACGACCAAAACCAATAAGTTGACTAGCTAAAACTAGCTCACTATGTTTCACAGCCGTACTCACCTTAGAGGGCAGTCTAATTGTTTATGGTATCAGAATCTACAAATGAATTCGATATGATTGGCTCGAGACTGCCTAGATAAAGTGGATACAAGCCAAGCACCTATAGTAACCTCTCAGAAGTTTTCCCATTGTAAGAGTTAAATGCATCGCGTAAAAAATAAATCTTAAGGCATCAAATGAATACAATCATTACTCAAAGTTCCAGATCCAACACCAAATTTATCTAAACATAGCTTATCACTAAGTTATGCAGTTTGTTTTTTAAAGACCCAGTGATGGAATTGACTTCTATCTACAAAAGTGTCTGCTTAGCTATCACCAAATACCCACCGAAAACAAGTATCTAACTGTCACTCCATACATTGTGTAGATGAAAATGAAAGAATATTATAAGTAATAACTACCAGAGATGGATAGAAACATATTGAATTCATCTAAGTCTATTGGCTTATATGTTACACTCAAATGCAATCTATATATAGCAGCTTTACTGCAAACACCAACATATTACACAATAATCAAAGGAAAACACCACCTAATTACTACAGTATGTATCTTGACACAATCCTAAACCTGAAATAACAATAATATAGAACAGAGAACTACTACACAGTACCTTCTTCTTATACGTAGGTACATAGCACTCCATTTATGCATTCTCTAGCTTAAAAACAGCACTTGTCCACTCCTCTCTCCTGAGTAGTCGAGTGATACTCTCCCAAGTGAGGTTTAGTACTAGTGCTAATGATAGTCTCACCAAAGACAAAATATCGCGATGTGACTCACTCCTAGTTATTACGTGTCTGCGAACGAATCTAGAAGAGGTCATCACCAACTCACAATCTCTTCATATATATCTCTATGATCACTTCGCAAGTTCCAAATATTAGATGATAAACTTCGTAGTCCATTCAACATATGAATGAATTCCTCTATCTCTGCAAATCCGACCTCACACGACATCAGATGAGAGCGAGTAATTCATAAGAGTCTTGTGAATTTCCAAGTGTATATGTGCAAGCGCGAATACCTTGATAATCATGGAGCTTCAAGATTAATATTATTGATAATGCTACATGACTACAAATATTGCAAAGTTGGACTCCGAGGTCCCATTTGGATGTCACCTCACACTACACACTATCGATCTTATTTATTTTCTCTTTTCATATCAGAGCCAAAATTTTTCTTGGCACTCTTGACACCGAGATCGTTACATTTGCTTACAGGGAAGGCAGACGCGTTAAGTACCTCTCAATATATATGTTGATGACCCTATCAATGTAAGCATATTCAAGAAGTAAATTCCCTATATTTACGCACCATATTGTGACTGTTCAACAGAGATTATGCGGCTATCCGTGTGTGCATATGAATGTAAGTCACAGTTAGAGCCTCTTCACTCGAGGTAAAAACTCGAAGCATGTCTAGACTATATCTTGATTACTAAGATCCCATATTGCATGGGAAAACTCCAATCAATGCTGTTTACTTGTCAAAAAATTTTCTTTATCTTGTTACTTTGACCATCACATATATGAATATACCCTTTGTCTTGTATATTGTACCTTTTGACGTGCTATCATCTCAATGTAATTGCTACTAACAATTGTATGTGCAAAGCAAGACCCTTATATCCCATTTTACTCTTCAAAATGACTCTTGAGATATATATTTTCTCTTTTAACATCGCATAATTATTTATTTGCTATACACCAGGTCCACCTCCAGCTACCCGGAATACTTCCTAAATTGAAAAATGAATGGTAACAGAGCACAAGTTACTGTTCATTTTTAATCTATCCATATCTAGCGCGAATCAAACTCTCCGTGCATAAATACATCGTGCTTGACTCTGCTATAATTCGTAAATTTACCATTAGACCAAAGTGAAGCTCAGATGACCAAAGGTAAGACACCTATCAAGACTATCAGGTCGCATCGCCATCGAATTTATTGGACTATATAAATGTATACATGTGGTTATAGCATGTCTAAGGCTCACATGAAACTTCCATCAAATCAATCTATCGTACCAGATTCAAACCCAGCAAATCAATAAGAATATACAACATAACTATGCAAAATTTTTTTATTACATAGACACCAAAGCTATAATCAAAATGCGGACAGACTAATCTCTCATGTTGTTGTCGCTCTCCTCTATTTACCTTCCCTTATAAGCCGGAGTTGGATTAACTAACCTTGTTCGCTCTCAATGCTTGAGGATAAAATGTGCAAGTTTGTTTATAACCCATGGAGTGATTGGAAAATTGTTTCACTTTATAAATGGTATGCTTGATGCAATACACCAAACCTCTGAATCATATTTAACACTTTATCTCTGAAAATAAATCTCTAATATAACCGATAAAGCTCAGCACGAAGGTATTTAGAAATTTTTGTCGCAAGTTGTAAATTATTGTCCTGTTGTTTTTTTCCTGGATATGGAAGAATCACCATGCCGATCGTCCTATCATTATTTAGAAGATCCTTTATGAGCACGTCTGATATTACTGGTTAAAAAGGTATTATAGCATGAATAAATGGAAGTTCGAGTCAAATGTTTGAGCAATAAGTTACACAAGACAATCATGTGTATAATATTATGTGGTCAAATACTGCGTAAATAATTTGCAGAGTAACAGCATGGATCTTGAGTTGCTGCTCGTAACCACCGACCGAGCAATTGACGTGTATCAATCATGTCGCATGACTCCTTGAGCTTCTACAGTCTCATTTGAGTACGACTTCCCTTGAATACTCTTGTTGTCCTTACTCCATTCTCTTGATTTTCTATTGCAGGACAGCTGAAATTTAGAGTTAATCATTGGGATATGAAACGCGAGTTGTGCAAAAGAAAAGCCAAGAGAATACGACTGATAGCAGCTTTCAATAAGATTTTATGTGGACAGAAAGGATGTTGATATACCAATTCAGAGTATGACTCTTTTTAATAATCCAGTCTCTGGATGTCGTATGATGGTCACAAAATTTATCTCATGAGCGGGAGCTATTCAAAGAATAAGATCAACTTCAAGGCGATGACCCGAGTGAGCCTTTAATTGGAGATGGCTTTCAGCTTTAGAGATGAGTATTTGACTCTCCATCTGTCCAACCATTACTTGATATCCGTTGCGAAGCAATAACTTAGCACTACTGGGAGGTAACCCAAGGAGAAATCGTGTCTGGAACCACTCTAGCATAAAGAGTCATATGTTCTTTAAACTTTTCTGTTTTGTTTTCTTATTTGTTTCATTCGTTGATTGTTTAGTTCTATTTTGTTTTTAGTTTTCTTTGTTTTTTTAGAGATTTATTTTCATTAAAGTTACTGCATTCAGTTTGGGGTTGCTACAAGCCATGATAGTTAACAATTTTCATCTCCCTGTATAATTTATCGATTCTCCTCCACTTAGGACAATGTGCTATTCAAATTTGGGTATGGTAGAACCTACCACACTTTGCCATTTTTTTTAAAAAAAAAAAATCATATTTTTTATGCTAGCATGTGATCTGACTGGTGATTGATTTTCATTGCACTTTAGAATGCTTGACAAAATGATTTATAATTGGATTGCTTAGTTCTTGTTGCTTACCTTTGCATCTTGCTCTTCATTGTTTATTCGACTTGCAACAAGCACATTAGCCGAGTTATGAGGTATGATGTGAACCTGTTGGTATGCTTTCAATGTTTGGTGAGCTGGGGACTGTTGAACAAATTCCTTAGCATAAAAGAAAATAATTCTCAATTTCACTGAGTAATGGCTCTTCTCTTTTATGTGATGTTACGTTCAAAAGGAGAATTTTGATTGGTTAAAGTAGAAACCCATCGTAATTTTTACTGATTACTGGATTCTTGCCTCACTAACCAATACATGTCGTAAAAGGTGGGATTTCGGATTGTGAAAAAGATCCAATTCAAGTTCATGTAATGGACTTCTTGCCTTCACTAACATGATGAATGTTCCGTCAAAAGTTAGACTTTGGATTGATGAAGAAAAAAAAAAATTCTATGGTTATTCAAATCCAATTGGGGACCGTCACTCTTTAATATTAATCATTGCATACAATATGAGCCTCATGATTATGGTTGGTTCCTTTACGAATACCTATGAATCTCAGTGTGTCATTTGTGAGTGGTTAGACTTGAAATCCAATCATTTTAAGTTAAATTTATATTTAAGCTTGTAATAAATGAGTCATGGTTGTTTGGTACTTTATGTCTTGAACAGAGTTTGCCATAATGTTTTGAGTTCTCCTGTTAAAACTCTCACGACGACTTCATCTCCTACTAGGTATGCCTAGGGTTTAAAGGCTTGTTGCATTCCTAATGAAAATGGTTTTCCCGATTAGAGTGACACGTAGATGTTGTCTTTATTTCGTTTGTATGCTAGACTTTAATATGTAAGTTGGTGGGTGTGATAAGCGCTAAATGTTATTCATTCAGCCCCTTAATGTCACACTTGTCAATCTCTTATTATGTTATTGATGTTTGTGATTTTTCTCTTATTTGTAGTTTTGGAAAAAAAGAAGCTCAATTCCATCAACCTCGGGTTAAAACACATAAACTGCGTAAAGTTGTTCGGAATACATTTTTGCATTGTTCTTGGCCCATAATTGCTAAAACTCGCAAGGGGGGGTCCCCCAAAAAAGTGACTTGGCTTGATCCGATATCAGAGTCAGAGAAACAATCAGTTGAACCAACAGTCCCACTCAAACCGTGACTACCGTTGGAAAGAGCCAGTAGTCAGTACTAATGTCTCGAGAAATCGGCGACCATACCATCCAACAATCCGATGCCGACCGATCCAAGATAGTGTTTTCAAGTTTAACCAATTGGGCATAGATCACATTCAATTCCTAGAAAGCATTTTTACTCAACGAACAAGCAGGCGAAGAGGATGGAGAATCAAAGCGATCGAGAGACAACCCGATACAACGAGGCAGGTGATGCTCATGAAGGTAATTTGCTCTCCTTGATATTCAGCATTTAATGTAACACGAGGGCAAGGAACACTCAAGAAAATAGCATATTTCGAAACGCGTTGCACTGTCATCAAAGGTAGTGATTCCTAATGATGGTGGGAGTAGAGAAATGTCGTCTTCCAACGCAATGATCAAAACGCGGCATTAAAACGGAAGGCACCGTCCCTTATAGGATCGATGGATCACTGAGTGGGGAACCGAGACCCAAGTTTCAAGTGAATATCGTTTCACTTTTCTCACTCGGAACAACATATTCAGCCCAGTGTGTGTGATTGGTGCGAGATGACGCATGTCACATTATCTTGAGATCAATTGCAATTATGAAGTGGACGATCAAGCAAAAGGTATGACAATGATTATACTCTCTTCGTGAGTGAGTTATCACTATATCACAGGCTTGGATAGTGGTATTTATGCCATGTCAGATGCTAAAAATCTTTAAAAAATACCATTACTATTATAACTAAAAAAACATTAACATAAAAATGGAGCAATTTAGTGCCAACCATCTGTATTTGGCTTTGGGTAGCCGGCTATTCCTCTTTTTGGCTTAAAAGGGTGGCTGACCCCCCCAACTGTAACAATGTTTCTAAGGACCTCAAAGACTTGGAAATGGCTTCGCATTCCCTTGGTCTTAAGGGTAGTTCGACCACCCCTATGCCCTATTTGGGTTGTTCGAACCATTCCACAACTGGCATGGGTGTTCAACACCCCCAAAGTCAAGAAAGAAGAAAAAATATATTTATCTCGCGAGTTTACAACTTTTTCATTTTTGCCTGTAATTTTAAAACTGAATGTCCTAACAAAGTTTAAATTCGCATTGACTATTGTTAGTAATTTCGTCCTTTTAACAGAAATGGGCTTATTACGCTCCCACATGGGTTTTAGGGGGTTTAAAAGTCTAAGTGCCCCATTATCCCTCACAAAAGATTAAAAATAATAAACGATAACTGTGTTAGAAACAAGTAGGAAAAAAAAAAAAAGAAAAGTCATTTTGGGCTGTCGACCACCCATCCAGCAATGTCAGACCCCCCATTTGACTCTGCAACCCGAAGCCACCCCATCTCCCGGCCAGATTGGGGTGGCTCAGCTACCCCTTTTGGCCAAATGGGTGTTCGAGCCACACTAAAACCTCTCGGGTGTTTAACCACCCTTAAGCCATTTGGAGGGTTTCAGCCAAACCCCATTTAGATCTTAGCTGGGCCAACCACCTATTTTCCATAGGTGGCTCGCCACACCCCATTCCAACTAGATGGTGGTAGCTTTGCGACGCCATTCATTTGGACCTTTGGAGTGATCGAATGTACCCCCATTTCAGTCATATTGGCAGGTGGCCGAACCACCCCCTGTAGATCCCTTACCTTTTTTTTTTTTTTTTTTCTTTCTTTTCTTTTTCTTGAAGATTATTGTTTTTTTTTTTTTAAAGAAATGGGGGCATTTAGACTTTTCAACCCCCAACAAACACACGCGTCAGCCACTTGAGCACTTTCCGTCAAAGAATATGGAATTATTAACGTATGGGTTACATTCAATTTCTGAAATTTTTGGGGTATCATTGCTAGTTGTAAACTTTGAGTAAAATAAAAAAGTTTCAACTTTAGGGAGTAAAGTGTTTTTTCCAAGATTAAGAAAGTTTGGAGGTGCCCCATGGGGTGGTTCTGAGTTGCAAACTACACCGAAAGCCATGAGGGTAATTCGGTACCCCCAACTCAGTCATAAAGAGAATAACGAAAACCACCCCAGGGCACACGGCGTGGTTTTGGCCCCCATCTTTGCAATTTGATGCGACACCAGCCCTGACGTATCACACTCCCATTTGGCTCATAATTTTTTTTCTTGTTTTATTGTTTTTATTTATTTTAATTTAATTTAATTGTTTTTTTTTTTTTTAAGTTTGAGTTTAGTAATTTTTAGAGAATGCTATATTTTCAACTTTTTTCTAACTCCATCTAACTTATATATGTGTTCTTTTTTTTTTTTTAAAGAGTTTGATTTTGCATTTGTGGGCCCATCTTTATCCACATATATAAAGTTAGATGAAATTGGATAAAAAAGTTAAAAATATAGCATTACTTTTTTTTTAATACTTTTAGCATATGACATGGTGTAAATACTAAATGTACCACATATGATATAGTGACACATCATAGGAGATGCTCAATTGGCTAAAATATGTGGTGCAAGGGACCGATATCGCAATTTTAAGTGAGATTACGTAAATCTCCGTTAAAAAATGAACAAAACTTGGAAGAAAGTTTCAAGTGAGTATTTCGATTAATGACAAATATATTTGTAATATTTTTTAAAACTGAATCGACCATTTAATAATGGATTAGGATTGGGTGTTGTTACAGCACTCATCCTATAGTTTTTAAATGGCTGAGATTAATTTAAAAATAAATCAATCTCAACTATCTACAGGATAGGTGCTGTTACATGTTACAGTACCCAATCCACTTCCTTTAATAGTAACCCAAAAAAAACCCCAGCTACCGGTACAGAAAGGCATGTTTTTTTAATCAAAGAAAAATAAATTGGTCCAAGAGCGTCATGGCTTGCGTAAGCTTTCAATATGCTACCAAAAGTGACAAATACTAAGTTCAATTTTTTTTTTAAAAAAAAAATACGAATAGTGAAAGGACAAAAACTATTTAATTATAATAGTGAAAAATGTCTGGCTCATTAGTCAGCTCATATTCCTATATGGTCGGTTGACTGGTTGGTTTGCACGTTTGGCAATGGCACGTATACAGTCATTCATGCTCGATCTATCAAAAATAAAAATATAAGAAGACAACCGAATTTTTTTTTTTTTTTTTTAATAAAAACACCTTGCAAGCTTCAATACGAGACAAACTCCTCTTCTAACTAAATTTTTTTAATGGGAAGATTAAAAAATAATAATAATAAAATAAAAATTCAGGTGGAGCACATCAATCCGAGCAGGTGGTATTTGGTTTTGGATAAGAACATGGAATGGTGGCTCACGATCTCCAAAGGGGCAAGCTAGCTGATCAAGACAGTTACCTTGCGTGAAGCACACGAGAAATTTTTTGTCAGGCAACTATCTATTATGAAAAGCAACGTATGCACCCGTTGGAGAAAGACAACACACTAAAAGATAGCTGATAATAATCANTCCACATGATTAAAGGTTAAATTGATGGCTAGTTTCTGACAAATTGCCTTATGAAAACACACTACCCAAAATGTATTTAGCCTATATAAGGTCAAGGAGACTAGACTAGGTATGGTCTCTAGCAAGGAGGTGGTGATGTTGCCAGCCTCCCTTCCTTTCTGCAGTGTGCCACTTTGTGTTTAGTTGTCTTGCAACAATTTCTGATCGAAAACTAGTCTTGTATAGTCACTGTTAAACAGAACCCTTACCGAACTCGAGCTCAAGCTCCACCTCCGCTAAATGTTTTAAACCTGAGAGTTTTTTGAACATGAATATGCTAAAGCTGACTGAATCTCAAAATTTAATACTCAACTTGGCTCTACCCAAAAGTTTTTTGAACATGAATATGGGAAATTACTATTTTTTTTTTTTTTGGTTAAAAAAAAATAAGGTTTTTAAATCATTCCGCAATCGTTACATAATGAAACCTTAGAGCACTCTCAATAGACGAAGAAACAGCCGCAACTTAGGAAACGGACGTGACAGTTAGTTCTGGCTAGGACTTTAGATTGAACCAATTTGGCTACAAATTCTTTCATGTTTTTATCATAACTTCCATCCTTGTCAACAACCTCTTTGGCCAATTTCCTCCATTTTAATGCATTTTTCTTTAGCTCTTTCCCTCTCTCTCCCTCCATGATTCCCTTATGCAACGTCCTGCTACTTCTCGCCTGGCTAACCCTTTCTTATCCATTGGAGCTTTCAATCCCATCTTCCAAACATCCATAATATACGTTGCATTTGTGCTCTGGTCTGACCAATGTGGGACTGTGACCATCTGAACACCGAAGCTGAGGGCCTCCTAAGTAGAGTTCCACCCACAATGTGTAACAAAGCATCCCACTGTCTCGTGAGTTAAGACCCTCAGTTGAGGACACCAATGAACCACCAATCTCTTCTCAGACATCTCCTCCATGAAGTTTTTGAGGAGCTTTGACTCTTCTGATTCCTTGACCACCCACAAGAAGTAGCTGTCGCTCATTCTCAATCCCCAAGCTATTTTTTCCATTTGTTCAACTTCAAGAGCAGCCACACTCCCAAACGAAACATAAACAATTGAACCCTTTGGACAACCTTTTAACCATTTCATGCAGGCATTGGTGTTTGGTTTGAAGATGCTAAAACCATAGTTTTTGTCATCTTCGGCTCGCTTGTCTAGGAACATAGATGGTATAGTTGGTCTTATTGTTCTCAATGGCCATATCTTTGCCATCCAATCCACCACCTACAAAATAGTTCAACAAGGAAAATTATAGTCCAAAACTTCAATAACATCTAGAAGGGCTTTGAAAAATAGGTGTTTATAAAAATAACACTGAATTTAAAAATTATCAACCATACAAACAATCACCAAATATATTGAAAGGGGGAAATTAACAATGTACAAGCGCTTACCTCTTGCTCCAACTCATAAAACGTGTTGACAAGAACTCAGTCAGCTTTATCAACATTGGAGAATTGAGCGACAACCATGTCAAAGAAAGCAGGGGAAGATTTGAGATCATAAATGAAGGATGGCATATCCTAAGCTCCGAGTGGTGGCAACCCAAGAAGCAAAATTTCTGTATCTGAAAGAGAGACTTTTAGTACTCCATTGTGAACATGGTAGTATATATTATCAACGGCACAAGATTGAGTGAAAAGCACAGCCTCGACTAAGCCAAACTTTTTGGCTATGTCTAGAGCCCAAGGCAAGAAAGCATCATAAACAATACAATCAACAGGATAACCTGAGCTACAAAATTTCTCATGGAGCTAAGTCAAAGTTTGCGACCCAACCCGCCTAAAGCGCTGAAAATAGGCATGGACGCTCTCTGCTTGCGCTCTCCCTCGTCATAGCCGTTGGAGATGGTCTTGAGCGCAATGGAACTCTCTTCTTCTTTGTGCATGGTCTTGGAAATGAAAGAGGTGGTAACTAGTGTAACTTTTACTCCTTTATGCTCCAAACACTTGGAGAATTGGAGTCACTACAAAAAACAAACAAACAAACAAACAAACAAATAAACAAACTTATGCCGACACTTCTTTTCTCAACGCTTGTGCAAGATGCGCCGGAGAAAATAATGTCAGTAATAAAAATAAGCTTCGGCATATTAACATAAACACTGACAAATGAGTGCCAGTATAGTGCTTATTGTTTGTAATGAGCAGAGGATTAATCTGGCCTTGGGTTGGATAGGTTAAGACCAAACAATGTGCTCTGTAGGCATTCCTTTCCGCCTCCATTTCTGCCTGCACAGATTTGTGATATCTCTCTGTCTATCTAGCTATCTGCTGAGTATTATTAATATTAAAAAATAAATAATACTCTTTCATCTCTAATTTATTTTCATTTATAATATTTTTAAATCCATCGTGAAGTGCACAAATTGTACACGAATTCTTTGTTGTGGCCTTGTCACGAAAGTTGTTTGAATTTGCAACGAATGTTGTCTTTATGGTCACATGCATGCACAAAATAAAGAGTAACTTAACCATCACTCATTTTCATGATCAATAGCATTTTCTATTCCGTGTCACTGAAATGTCATTGACAAGTGAAATTTGTCAAATAGCAGTTTCAATGGCAACACGTCAACTACCACGTCTTGTAAGAAATTATATAAACAAAAA
>FXXK01001458.1:27085-47734 GCA_900184695.1 Betula pendula | reverse complement strand
ATTTTCTATATATATATATATATATATATAAAATTCAAAAATTTAGGCGTGAGTGTTTTTGCAAATTCTGTAAAATCCTTACGAATGCTTAAATTCTTGCAATTTTTTTCTTTTTCTTTTTTCTTAAAAAAGGGAGGGGTATTTTGAGAATCTGACACCCCTCCATTAAGATTTAACGGAGAGGGAACAATGCAACTAATTGAAACTTCGATATACTAAATTGAAAAAAATTTGAATTTTGGAGAAACATTGCAAAAATGGTAACAATTCAGGAGGTAAGTGAAGTTATCCCAACAAAAATTAAAGCAAAACCGAAATGAAATTGAACCCAAATAGAATTCAATCCAAATTCTCCCACAAATAATCATGAACCTAGTTTTCCTTTTTTAGGCCTTAGAAATTGACTTTGTTTAGTGTCCAAAACTTTAGTAGTATTTGTCTTTCATCACCTAATTATTAAGTGTTTGGTGTGAAAAATGTTGGGTTTTAGTAGTTTTTGTACTTACCATTAAATGGACGTCCTGACATCCCTTGTCTAAGGTTTTGAAAAGCCCTCTAGTGCGCAACTGAAAGATAACCTTTCTGATCTAGAGTTAATATTCAGGTTAATGTTTTTAATTGCATAAGTCCACTAACATAGTAAACAAAATAATATGTAACTTATTATGAAATGGGCCTCAAGTACAATCATGTGATTTTATTAATAAACATAGGTTTTTCATAAATGGTGTGCATTATTTCGAGTATTATGCTATTTAGAAAATAAGTGGTTTATTTTGAAAAGGGATAGCGTTACCTTGTGGCTATGGAAATGTCTGTTTCAAGCTACGTATATTTTAAAACACTAAAGCTATTTTATTTGACTTATTTTATTCTTAATAAAGACTATACAGGTCAATCCTAAATTGATCAGACTCTTTAACTTTAACTTATTAATTTCGTATCGAATTTGCAAATTGTATAAAAAATTGACAGCCCTATTTGTATTGAGGAAAAAGAAATTTCTAACATGCTCACTAGCAATGCTAATGAATTTTTGAATTTGTTGTGTAACAAACTCTTTAAATCTTTTCATATTANATCAAGGCACACTCTCACAAGAGCCCAAAAAGCTACAAAGGAACAAGTATCTCTCCTCTCAAAAATTCGGCATGTCTCTTCTCTCAAGAGAATTCTATCAACCCAATTTTCTTTCCCTGCGGCATAAGTGTTGACTTGATGGTCGGAGGCTCCCTACTAACCACAGGCTGGCGTTACTCAAATGATTCTCTTCTTGTTCTACAGTGACCTGCAGCCCCGGCCAAACGTGCAAAATTTGGTACCCATCATTATGTGTTTTACAACAAGCGAATTTTATAAGCAAAAGGACAATAAAAGAGTTGAGAAATGTTATGGGTACCAAAGTTTTTACCAATAGATCGCTATGAAGATAATGTGGAGCTTATTCATTAGAGAGAATCAAAACAACTAATAAAAAAAAAAAAAATGTCAGGAGTACTAATTATAAATAAGCTCTACATCATCTTAATAATGTAATGATTTCTTAATATAAACTTTAGTACCCATAACATTTCTCAAAGAGTTTGTCTCCATTTGTCTTTTAGTTCGACATGCCATAACACGTACGGAGAAGATATATACTTGGGAGAAGAGTAACGTATTGAAGATGGGAGATGGGGATGGGCTGTGGCCGCATATCTTGTATTGTCTTGAGGCTGTGGTGCATCCTTTGTCATCCGTAGGTTTTTACAAAGGTATGTTTTATTCATTCAAGGCATTGTGTCTTAGAATTTATGGTTGAGAGCCTAGACTTCTATGAGTCCCTTACAGGTTTATACAATATACACNGGGGATGGGCTGTGGCCGCATATCTTGTATTGTCTTGAGGCTGTGGTGCATCCTTTGTCATCCGTAGGTTTTTACAAAGGTATGTTTTATTCATTCAAGGCATTGTGTCTTAGAATTTATGGTTGAGAGCCTAGACTTCTATGAGTCCCTTACAGGTTTATACAATATACACAAATGTTAGACACTTACAATTGGACCTTTCTGGACGGCAAGACAATTTTTTTTGTGTTTTTTTTTTTTTTTAATGCTGACGTATTTGCATATGTTTGCTCATCTTTGTTTAGCATTGTTGATGCGAGGAACAGTCACGATGACTCTAAGGAGGAGCTCCTTAATTTCTGCAAAATAGGAAAGAAGACTTAAGAAGGCTGCTAGTCCCGAGACCTGAAGCACTCCAACGTCCAAGTCAAGCAAAAATATTGGGAGTAAGAGAGTTCATGTGGGCGTGGTAGTCTGTGCTTCTCCTAAGCCTTTTTGGGCTTTCTTAGCAGTTGTTCCTTAGAGGGTGGATGGTATGTAATGTCATGGCATGGTCATCCAATAGTCCTACAATTCTTTAAATGACCTTTTTTTTTTGTTTAATTAAAAAAAGTATGAGGAGGCAACCAATTGTAGTTACTTTATCTGAGCGTAATCATAGTAGCACTTACCTATTAGAAATTATTCAAAAATGACCTAATCGACGAGAACTGCAGATTCTCCCCCGGCCAATGACCAATTCTTTGAATGACTTCTTCTCGAAAACATAATTCTTACTTTTGCCTGTTACTTCAGTTGGAGCGGCAAAAGGAAAGCAAACGCGCCATGTGACCTTCAACCGGTTGGTAATTAGATAGAAAAAATTGAAATCGGTGGGAACAATTGCTTCTACTAGATTCGTAATAGTTTGTAGGGTCTGCTAGACTGCTACATACGAATGAGTCTTGAAACTACTTCAAACCGGTGACGAGGATTTTTCTCTTAAAGAAAAAGGGTCCAAAAGTCTATCATAAAATTATGAGTGTGCAATGTGGCACTCTTGGCTTGGTGGATTGTTAAAATTAATTAAAATATAATTAACTCGGAATGTTATTTGACATTATTTACTCAAGAAATTAAGTCGAGGAGATTACTAGAACCGCCTGATTAAAGGGGAATAAAGCGGAAGTAAATGTCTCTTTACAAACAAGATAGTCATTGTAACACTCAGGTCCTATATTAGGAAGTAGATGAGCAGTATTTCATACAAAATGGTTGGTTTATAAATATAGTCATGAGTGCTAAGTTTCACATTGTTTAATTACTATTTGAAACTGGGCATTATAATGAATTTTAGAAAAACTTCAAATTAATTAGTTATTTTGGATGATAGCGCAAATGTAACAACCGCTTTTCTCTAGATTGTTACAAATGATATTAAAGCCACCTAATAACGCCCTGTGATACTTGAGCACTGTATGATGTGGTCTTTACGGGACGTCAAGGTTTAAGGCTACTCCATGATAATACTCCAACACGAAATAAAAAAAAATAATAATAAAAAAAATTATATGCAATCTTCGATCCAATGAATGAACTCCGATGGATGATTTCGTGACCATTATGAGCTGTTTTCTCCTTGTCTTTTTTCTCACAAAGCTGAATCATTCACGCGAGTTGTGAGTATATATACAGTATCGAATATTTCTATTGTGTCCGACTGGACTTGATAGTCTTAACCGCGATCGATATAAGAGGATTCTGTAATGTTATCAATTTTAGCTAATAAAATAAATTATTTTTTATTTTATTGACTATTTTTTACATCTTATTTTTCGGTATTTTTTTAAATTATTTTTGATAAAAGAAAGAAAAATAATTAAAAAATATATATATAAGGCTTTTTTTTGTTTTGTTTTTGAGCTAGCTAGTGCTTTCTGGTTTTAGGGCGGGAGTATAATATCGAAAATGAAAAGGACTTGAAATAAAAAATAAAAAATAAAAAGAGAAGGACTTGAAATAACTTCTTTTAAAACACCTTACAACAAAGACATATTTGCAAATTCAGATTAGGTCTTTGATAAGGACACCGCAGAACTTCGTGTACAAATTGTGCACATCAGTTCATTTTCGTATATATATCCATAGAAGAGAGAGAGGAGAGAAAGAGAGATCTCGAAGTTGTGAAAGCAATAATGGAGATGGAAAAAATGCCAACAGAGCTCATTGTTTGGTCTTAACCTATCCAGGCCAAGGCATAATCATCCTATGATGGAATTCTCCAAGCGTTTGGAGCACAAAGGAGTAAAAGTTACAGTGGTTATTACCAACTCCATCGCAAATACCATGCATAAAGGAGAAGGCAGTTCCATTGCGCTTGAGACAATCTCCGACGGCTACGATGAGGGCGGGATAGACCAAGCAGAGAGCATCCACGCCTATTTGAACCGCTTTCGCCAAGTCGGGTCGCAAACTCTGACTCAGCTCCTTGAGAAACTTTCTAGCTCGGGCTCTCCTGTTGATTGTCTTGTTTATGATCCTTTCTTGCCTTGGGCTTTAGACATAGCCAAAAAGTTTGGCTTACTCGTGGCTGTGTTTTTTACTCAATCTTGTGCCGTTGATAATATATACTACCATGTTCACAAAGGACTACTCAAACTCCCTCTGAAAGAGACAAAAATTTTGCTTCCTGGGATGCCGCCTCTCGAAACTCAGGATTTGCCGTCCTTCATCTCTGATTTTGGATCCTACCCAGCTTACTATGACATGCTTGTTGGTCAATTCTCCAACGTTGATAAAGCTGATTGGGTCCTTGTCAACACGTTTTATGAGTTGGAGGAAGAGGTAAGGGCTTGTGACTATTAATTTTCTTGATTGTACTTGTTTTTCTTTCTTTCTGGTTTTGGTGGGGAGAGAGGACATTGAAAAGATGAATGATATTGAAATGATTGGTAAACCTTTTGAAAAAAGAAATGATTGATGTGCTATAAAGGAGAAACGAGTTTTAGATTTTTTTTTATGTGAAAAGTAAAATAAAGATAAATGTCTTTCTCTATAGCATGTGAAGAACAAGTAAAAGGGCAATGCATTTCGATCGTTGGACAAACTTTTTGTCTCTGCATGATAACTAGGTCCATGTTTCTATGTGTAGAGAAAACTAGTACTTCATCTCTAAAATTTAATGAGCGAACTTTAATTATATTTGGGTGAGAATACAGGCTTTTTCAAATGCTTACTGAATGATTCGGTTCATTATGATAGTTATAATTGTAAAATGACTATGTTGGTTGTTCTAAAAGAAAATAAACACAATATGTTAATGTCAAGAAAGAAGGTTCACTTTTTTGGGTAGAAAGGACAAAGGGAAGGAGAAAAAAGTCGCCAACTGGGCCATTGTAATTTGATTTTGATTCCACGTGATTTTATGCTTGTAACAGTTGATTGTTGATAAATAATTTTGCAGGTGGTGGATTGGATGACAAAGATATGGCCATTGAGGACAATAGGACCAACAATACCATCTATGTTCTTAGACAAGAGACTTGAAGATGACAAAGACTATAGTCTGTCCATCTTCAAACCGGACACCGAAGCTTGCATGAAATGGTTAAATGATCGTCCGAAGGGGTCAGTTGTTTATGTTTCGTTTGGCAGTTTTGCCGCTCTTACAGTTGAACAAATGGAAGAACTAGCTTGGGGATTGCGAATGAGCAATTGCTCCTTCTTGTGGGTGGTTAGGAAATCAGAAGAGGCAAAACTTCCTAAAAACTTCGTGGAAGAGACATTTGGGAAGGGATTGGTGGTTCATTGGTGTCCTCAGCTGGAGGTCTTAGCTCACGAGGCATTGGGATGCTTTGTGACACATTGTGGATGGAACTCTACTTTGGAAGCCCTCAGCTTTGGTGTTCCAATGGTCGCAGTGCCACAATGGACAGACCAAAGCACGAATGCGAAGTATATTATGGATATTTGGAAGATGGGACTGAAAGCTCCGGTTGATGAGAAAGGGCTAGTCAAGCGAGAAGCAGCAGAACATTGCATACTAGAAATAATGAAGGGAGAGAGAGGGAAAGAGATTAAGCATAATGCCTTAAAATGGAGGAAATTAGCCAAAGAGGCTTTTGACGATGGTGGAAGTTCTAATAAAAACATAGAAGAATTTGTAGCTAAATTGGTAACTCACTCCTAATTTAGTTCCCGTCCATTTCCTTGGTCTTGTCTAAATTAATGGTTATGTAATAATTTCGGCTTATGACAAATGCCGTTTTTGTAATAACTGTGGAATTATTCCACTAGACAAACATGCATAATTTGCTCTTCGATAAACTTCCATATGAATTTTTAGTGATGGTGAGCATGATCGGAACGTCACTGAGGAAAACAAAATGAATAGGGGAGCATGATCGGAACGTCTCGCAGCCAATATTCTAACATGAAAATGTGAAAATAAATCACACCACTCCTTATTGCCTGTCGCCCTGTCCAATCTTTCTTTGGTGAAATGATTACCCTCCCGATGATTGCACCAAGTGAATTTCGGCCCGGAAAAGCCTAAATCACTTAATTGACAGTGCTCCAAAGTCCTTCTAAACTCAGCCATTTGTCCCCTAGGCTTTCGTGCTCCGCCAAATTTTTCTGAATCAGAGATAATTTCATTAAAGTTGCCCACATAGAGCCACGCCTTGGGGGAATAATTTTTCAGATGTTTCAATAAGCTCCATGCTTCATTCCGCTTAGCCGTCTCTGGGTGTCCATAGAAACCCGTGAATTTCCATTCGACACCAATTCCGGGGATTTTGATAATAGCATTTATATGGCGCCGACTATAATTCTGGATATTAACACAAAATTCGTCTTTCCAGAAAAGAGCCAATCCACCGCTCCTCCCAACACTATCCACTACAAAACAACCATCATAACCAATTTTATTTTTTATTAAATCAAAACGATTATTCAACAACTTGGTTTCCATTAAGAAAACCATCATGGGTTTCTTTTCCTTCACTAAACAGCAAAGGTCACGAACTGTCCGATGGTTCCCAAGCCCTCGGCAGTTCCAGCTTAGTACACTCATAGCGGCCGGCGGGGCTGTGCAACAGCCTCCGCCAATTCTTGGTTACATCCTTGCTCCTGCACTGTCCCCGTACAAATTTTTTTTTCCCCACCCACAACCTCTGGAATATCCCTCTCCACTTGAGCCTTTCGTTTTCCAGATAGAATACAATCGTGGGCTGTTCGAGTAGTTGTCAGAGTCCCCATCCGAGCTTTTTTTTTTCCATCCTCGTCCTGTGAGTCCTACACCTCCATTTGGTATTCCGTGATGGGTCGGGGTTGCGTGAACACCCTGAATGGATGAATTTTCTTCTTGTGTCACGGGCTGCGTAGGTAAACCAACGTTAGGAGCTATTCCCAAATTATCCCCGAGTGCTGACTGTGTAAGCAGGATGACTTTTTTTGATGCTTTAAATTCGTAAGGGGCTGGAATGGACTGAATTGCCCTTGAATGGACTGAATTGCCCTCCAGCTCCTCCACGTGCACATCATACAGCTGGGAGGAATTGGGTTTTAAAAGCATCCCTTGAGTCACGCCTTGTCTTTTCCCATTCTCCACCTCCATCACTTCTGAGCCGTTTTCATCAACCAGCAAAAAACAGCCGTGATTTGCTCCTGTTTTCGTCAAGATCCCCATATGAGAAACGCCTCCCTCTTTAATTCCATATCGCCTTTCCTGATCTGCTGCAAAAGCGTTTGATTGGAAGTCCATAGAGGTTCCCCCTTTTTCGCCTAAATCTCCTCCTCCCAATAGATCGATGACACAATTATTGCCGCTCCCCACTTGGAGATGAGGATCTTGGTCTCCTGGAATCACTCCTCCCTTCTTCCCTGGTGCTGTAACGTCCTCCCTCATCCCAACGGGCAACTTTCCTTTTGTGAGCTTATTTCCTCCACTGAATCCGTGATCTGCATTGAAGATAGCCCTTTTTGCGCTTGAAAATCCTCCCCTCGATTCTTCCACTGGTTGCCTTCCCGCCGGGGCATGGTGGGAGCCAAACTCCGATCTGCTGGTATGGGCTGAATGGGTGTCCGAATGGCTACTTGTTCTGGTTCGCCCTGCTCCATTCCATCGTTTGGGTGAGAGAGCTCTCAACCACGGCCCAAATTGTTGCCCTTCGTCTTTCCCTGGGAACCGGCTCCCTCCATACTTCGGACATCCAGCAGCTCCATGGCGTATAACGCCGCATTTGAAGCAAAAATTGGGGATCCTCTCGTATTGAAAAGCAATCCACACTGATTTGTCAGGAAGCTTAATCATTCGACCTCGCGACAATGGTTTTGACAAATCGAGTTTGATACGGACTCGCAGATATTCCCCCCAGCTGACACCATCTTCAGCCGTATCTACTTCCTCCACCATTCCCATGGAGGCCCAAATCCGGAACCCTATCTCCTTGCCCATACAAGCCAGGGGCAGATTATACATTCTAACCCAAAAACATGCTTTTTCGAAATTCATTTGAGTTGGTGGAGTTAGGCTTTTGAAATCTTCCATGGAGAACAAATTCCCCTCAAAAATCCATGGCCTACCCTCCAAAACCCTCGCCTTGTCCCATTCATCCTCAAACTCTACTAGGAAGAGATTCTCCCCCAAAACTCTGAATGAAGTGGTACCTCTAGGCAACCAACCCTTCACCAACGTTCTTCGGATAATTTCTTTGCTGATCACTCTGTCTGCTATAAGTTTCCCCACCACACAAGATTTTCCCTTGTGGGTTATCTCTTCCAAAGCCTCTGTTTCGATCTCAACTTCCACACTTTCCTCATCCATCAATGAGAAACTACCCCAACGCTTCGCTAACTCTTCTGCTGTATTACCCATTGAGGGAACTGCAAGGATTTGTCAAACAAACCCTCTGGAATCAACACCCTTCGCAGGCCTGGATGGACCCCGAAGAAAGCTTCTCCTCCTCTAGACGTCAGAGAGACCCTCTAGAGAGAAAACCAAGGCTTTGGTAGCAGCCAGGATTATTAATAAAACGAAGATATCACATTTTCATGTTAGAATATTGGCTGCGAGACGTTCCGATCATGCTCCCCTATTCATTTCTTTTTCCTCAAATGGAGCCCGAGTTCGGAAAACGAAGCACATCTTCAGATATGAAGTTGGTTGGGATCGCAAGAAGGAATTCAAAGAAGTTATAAAAAAGGTTTGGAAGGTCAAAAGTAGGAAGGATACTGTTTGGGGTATAGTGAAGGAAAAAATTCAAAAATGCCAGCAAGAAATATCCAAGTGGAATGGTGCGCACAGGGACAAACAGAGAAGCTCATCTCTCAGAAAACAAATCGGCTGGAAGAGCTGCAAGACGAGGATGGTTTCCTTGACCTGGAGAACATTCATACTCTTCAACAGGAAGTCAATGACTTGTTGGAACAGGAAGATCTGAAATGGAGGCAAAGGGCAAAGGAAAATTGGTTGAGATTTGGCGACAAAAATTCAAAATTTTTCCATGCATGCGCCAATCAAAGACGACGAACCAATCAGATTAGCCGGATTTTGAATGAGGATGGGAGATTATGTACCACCCATGACGACATTGAGCAAGCATTTACACACTATTTTCAAAATCTGTTATCTTCAGTCCAGCCAACTGGTGTGGAGGGATGTCTATCTGTGTTACCATCCAGAGTTACCGCAGGTATGAATGAGAATTTACTAAAGGTTTTTACCAGGGATGAAGTGAGCTGTGCACTCAATCAAATGGCGCCTCTCAAAGCACCAGGTTCAGATGGCTTTTCTACTGACTTTTTCCAGGAACACTGGGCAATTATCGGCAATGAGGTATGTGATGCAGTTTTGGGTTTTCTGAACAATGGGTATATGGATGCAGATATAAATTATACTTTTATTGCATTGATTCCAAAAAAAAAAAGCAACCCACCTCTGTGACCGAGTTCAGACCGATCAGTCTGTGCAATGTCATCTATAAAGTTATTTCCAAGATTCTGGCCAACCGATTAAAGGGGATCCTCTCACAAATTATCTCCTCAAATCAGAGTGCCTTCATCGCTGGGAGATTAATTTCTGACAACGTTCTTGCGGCCTATGAGACACTTCACTCGATGCACACACGGCTTTGGGGAAAGGAGGGTTTCATGGCTCTAAAACTTGATATGAGCAAGGCCTATGATCGAGTCGAATGGAATTTTTTGGAGGCCATCATGCACAAGATGGGGTTTGCTTCCAAATGGGTTGAGATTATTATGACATGTATCCGGACAATTTCGTATTCAGTTCTTGTGAATGGTCAACCAGTGGGGCGAATTACTCCTACCAGAGGTATCAGCCAAGGGGATCCTTTATCTCCTTACTTATTCATCTTATGTGCTGAGGCTTTGAGCGCCCTCCTCCACCATGCGGAACGATTGGGGTATTGATCAGGTGTCCCAACATCCAAACATGGACCACGGATAAATCACTTATTCTTTGCTGATGACAGCTTACTTTTTTGTAAGGCTTCCTCCACGGATTGGCATCGGTTATCTCTTATTTTAGATCGGTATGAAAAGGCTTTAGGACAAAAATTGAACAAAGATAAAACAGCTATTTTCTTCAGCAGAAACACCGGTCAGGAGGCAAAGGACATTATTCTTCAGTTATCAGGAATACCAGCTACCCAGAGATTTGATACATATTTGGGTTTACCGGCTTTTGTGGGAAAATCCAGATCCAGGGAGTTCCAATAAATAAAAGACAGAGTGTGGAAGCGGTTGAATGACTGGAAATCAAAATTTCTCTCTCAAGCAGGAAAAGAGGTGTTGATAAAAGCCGTAATCCAAGCCATTCCCACTTACAGCATGAGTATCTTCTCGCTTCCAAAGGAGTTGTGTCAAGATCTTAATTCAATGATGCAAAAATTTTGGTGGGGCCACAAGGAAAATCTATCCAAAATTCATTGGATGAGTTGGGAGAAGATGGGATTTCCCAAATCTAAAGGGGGAATGGGTTTCCGTGATCTACCATGTTTCAACAAAGCTCTCCTAGCCAAACAATGTTGGCGTCTGCTACAGGATCCTCACAGCTTGGCCGCTCGTATTTTGAAGGCCAAATATTTTCCTAACGATTCATTTATGGAAGTGGCGATGTGCAAGCGACCGTCTTTTGCATGGCGGAGTATCTGTTCGGCTAGGGA
Organism: Betula pendula; assembly: GCA_900184695.1. Classification (NCBI taxonomy): domain Eukaryota; kingdom Viridiplantae; phylum Streptophyta; class Magnoliopsida; order Fagales; family Betulaceae; genus Betula; species Betula pendula. Next base: position 36,740 of record FXXK01001458.1, on the reverse strand, counting down.
TCTCCTCCAAGAGGGTTCTATCTGGAGGATTGGGGATGGAAACACGGTTAAAATATGGACAGATAAATGGTTGCCCGTTCCCACAATAATTTCTGTTCAAACCCATCGGAGGATTCTGGCAGACGATGCCAAAGTGGTAGACTTGATCGACCCGGATACGCAGTGGTGGAACATATCCCTGATTTCCTCTATTTTTACCCCAGAAGAGTCAACCATTATTAGCAAAATTCCCCTTAGTCGCTACGGGCAAAAAGATGTGCTGAGTTGGCGAGGTACACCATCTGGGGAATTTACAGTTCGCAGTGCCTATCATATTGAAAAAGAGAAAATTGAGCGTGCTAGAGGTGAAAGTTCAAGAGGAACCGGATGCAGAAAAATTTGGAAAGCTATATGGAGTCTACACATTCCGAATGCTGCAAAAATGTTTCTTTGGCGGGCCTGTCATGACATCATCCCAACAAGGGTGAACTTAAAAAAGAAAGGTATTGACTTGGATCCCTCTTGTATTTTCTGTCAACTAGAAGCTGAAACTACCATGCATATCTTGTGGGATTGCCCTTCTTCCAATGATGTTTGGGGGGCTTGTGAGACGAGCGATGCAAAAGTGTACTAAGGGAGGCGATTCTTTCCTTGATTTAATGGAAGCCTTGCTTGAAAAGTGCACGGAGGAGGAGCTAGAATTCTTTGCCACCCTTGCCCAAAGTCTCTGGTTTAGGAGAAATCAAGTGGTCCATGGGGGGGATTTTACGCCCCCAAATATCCTGATCCAGGAGGCTATCAAGGCCCATCAATTATTCTCCCTTGCTAACACAAAGAATGGGACTGAAGACTCTTCTCAACAACCCCCTGAACCGGCCCATTGGCGTCCCCCACAAAAAGATTTTTACAAGGTAAATTGGGATGCGGCCTTAAATTCAGCCAATCAGCGTATGGGTGTAGGTATCATTGTCAGGGATCATTTAGGGATGGTAATTGCGGCACGGAGCCAAACTCTAGAGATCCTTCCAGAACCGGTGGTGGCAGAAGCTATAGCGGCATTACATGCTGCTGAATTCAGTTGGGATCTAGGACTTCCAATCATTGTTTTGGAGGGTGATTCACTTCAAGTGGTCAAAGCAGTGCAAGACACGAGACCTACCTGGAGCAGCTTTGGTCATATTGCAGCAGATATTCGTACAGTCCTCCAAGGTATAAGGAGTTGGCAGATTTGTCATACTAAGAGGGCTACCAACTTTGCTGCTCATGGGTTAGCCAAAGAAGCGACTCAAAGTGTCATAGATAGGGTCTGGATGGAAGATATTCCAAGTTGTATCTATGACGTTGTAATGTTAGAGCACCATGCTCTGTTATCTTAGAGTTTTCAAAAACTCTAGATTTTTCCGTATTGATTAATGAGAATTACTATTATTTTTCAAAAAAAAATCAAAATAAAATAATCCTGGCTGCTTGTTTTGTGAGTAATTTGTAAATATTGTGTTTTATATTAAAAAATTATAAAAAAAAAAGTAATTAATATATTTAAGTAAATCCAAACTCATTAGTTTAGGCTTTCGGATTAAAGTAATGTCTAAATATATATATTAATTTACTCTAAGTAAAAATTACTCACCGTTTATCTTTCTAACAATTAATATTAAAATTATAATTTATTTTTTAAAATGAGTGTCTGAACGAATCTGATTTAGAATAACTCTTGTACGTAAAAAGACTCACGAGTAAGAGAGTCAAACCCATTAACTTAGACTTTTAAATTAAAATAATGCCTAAATATGTAGATTAATATAGTTGGTAAAAGCTTTATCTTCCTCACAACTTGTACCAAAAAGCCATTTGACCAAACAAAAATATATCGGTCCAAAAGCGTCATGGCTTGCGTAAGGTGCAATATGCTACCAAAAGTACCAAATAGTAAGTTCAATTTTTTTTTTTTTTTTAAAAAAAAACTATTTAATTGTAACAGTGAAAGGACAAAAACTATTTAATTGTAATAGTGAAAAATGTCTGACTCACTAGTCAGCTCAGATTCCTATATGGTCGGTTGACTGGTTGACTGGTTGGTTTACACGTTTGGCAATGGCACGAAATCAGTCATTCATTCTCTATTTATCAAAAATAAAAATAAAAGAAGACAACCGAAAAAGATTTCGTTTTTTTGAAAAAAAAAAACACCTTGCAAGCTTCAATGCGAGACCAACTCCTCTTCCTAACTAAATTTTTTTAATGGGAAGATTAAAAATAAAATAAATAAAAAAATCAAGTGGAGCGGATCAATCCGATCAGGAGGTATTCAGTAAGGGTTAATTTGGATAAGAACATGGAATGGTGGCTCACGATCTCCAAAGGGCAAGCCAGCTCATCAAGACAGTTACCTTGCGTGAAGCACACTGAGAAATTTTTTTTTCAGGCAACCATCTATTATGAAAAGTAACGAATGCATCCACTTGGGAAAGATAACTCACTAAAAGAAAGCGGATCATAATCTTCCACACGATTAAAGGCCAAATTGATGGTTAATTTATGACAAATTGCCTTATGAAAACACACTACCAAAACTGTGTTTAGCCTCTATAAGGTCAAAGAAACTAGACTAGGTATGGTCTCTAGCGAGGAGGTGGTATGTTATCCCCCTTCTTTTTTGCGGCACGCCGCTATGTGTTTGGTTGTCTTGTAACAATCCTTGATTAAAAACTAGTCGTGTGTAGTCATTATTAACAGAACCCTAATCGAGCTCAATCTCAAGCTCAACCTCCGTTAAAGGTTTTAAACCTAAAAGTTCTTTTTTAACATAAATATACTAAAGTTGACTAAGTCTCAAAATTCAACATTCAACTTGGCTCCACTCAAAAGTTTTTTGAACATGAATATGTGAAAGTTATTTTTTTTTTTTAAATAGGGTTTTCAAATCATTCTAGTCATTACATAATGGCACCTTAGAGCATTCCCAATAGATGAAGAAACAACCGCAACTTAAGAAATGGACGTGAAGTTAGTTCTAGCTAGGACTTTAGAGTGAACCAATTTGGCTACAAATTCTTCAATGTTTTTATCAGAACTTCCACCCTCGTCAACAGCCTCTTTGGCCAATTTCCTCCATTTTAATGCATTTTTCTTTATCTCCCTCCCTCTCTCTCCCTCCATGATTTCCCTTATACAATGTCTTGCTGCTTCTCGCTTGACTAACCCTTTCTCATCCACCGGAGCTTTCAGTCCCATCTTCCAAACATCCATAATATACTTTGCATTTGTGCTCTGGTCTGACCAATGTGGGATTGCGACCATCGGAACACCAAAGCTGAGGGCCTCCAAAGTAGAGTTCCACCCACAGTGTGTAACAAAGCATCCCACTGCCTCGTGAGTTAAGACCTCCAGCTGAGGACACCAACTAACTACCAATCCGTTCTCGGACGTCTCCTCCACAAAGTTTTTGGGGAGCTTTGCCTCTTCTGATTCCCTAACCACCCACAAGAAGCAGTTGTTGCTCATTCTCAATCCCCAAGCTATTTCTTCCATTTGTTCAACTTCAAGAGCGGCCACACTCCCGAACGAAACATAGACCACTGACCCCTTTGGACGACCATTTAACCATTTCATGCAGGCATCGGTGTTTTGTTTGAAGATGCTAAAACCATAGCTTTTGTCATCTTCGTCTCGCTTGTCTAGGAACATAGATGGTATAGTTGGTCCTATTGTTTTCAATGGCCATATCTTTGCCATCCAATCCACCACCTACCAAATAGTTCATCACCAATGAAAATTATAGTCCAAAACTTCAATAACGTACATCTAGAATGGCTTTGAATAGGTGTTTGTAAAAGTAACATTGAATTTAAAAATTATCAACCATACAAACAATTACCAAATATATTGAAAGTAGGAAATTAATAGTGTACAAACGCTTACCTCTTGCTCCAACTCATAAAACGTGTTGACAAGAACCCAGTCAGCTTTATCAACATTGGAGAATTGAGCGACAACCATGTCAAAGAAAGCTGGGTAAGATTTGAGATCATAAATGAAGGATGGCATATCCTGAGCTTTGAGTTGTGGCAACCCAGGAAGCAAAATTTCTGTATCTGAAAGAGGGACTTTCAGTACTCCATTGTGAACATGGTAGTATATATTATCAACGGCACAAGATTGAGTGAAAAGCACAGCCCCGACTAAGCCAAACCTTTTGGCTATGTCTAGAGCCCAAGGCAAGAAAGCATCATAAACAATACAATCGACAGGACAACCTGAGCTACAAAATTTCTCAAGGAGCTGAGTCAAAGTTTGCGACCCAACCCGCCTAAAGCACTCCAAATAGGCATGGATGCTCTCTGCTTGTGCTCTCCCGCCCTCGTCATAACCATCGGAGATGGTCTCAAGTGCAATGGAACTCTCTTGTTTATGTATGGTCTTGGAAATGAAGGAGGTGGTAACTAGTGTAACTTTTACTCCTTTGTGCTCTAAACGCTTGGAGAATTGGAGCAGAGGATTAATGTGGCCTTGGGTTGGATAGGTTAAGACCAAACAATGTGCTCTGTAGGCATTCCTTTCCGTCTCCATTTCTGCCTGCACAGATTTGTGATATCTCTCTGTCTATCTAGCTATCTGCTGAGTATTATTAATATTAAAAAAGAAATGATGCTCTTTCATCTCTTATTTATTTTCATTTATTTTATTTTTAAATCCGTCGTGATCGAAGTGCACAAATTGTACACGAATTCTTTGTTGTGGCCTTGTCACGAATGTTGTCTTCATCGTAACATAACCACCACTCATTTTCAATAGCAGTTTGTATTCCGTGTCACTGAAATGTCATTGAAAACTGTGAAATTTGTCACTAGTAGTTTCAATAGCAACACGTCAACTACCACATATTGTAAGAAACTATATAAACAAACATGGATAACTTTTCTTATACTTTGAATTGTCACATTTTTTTAGTTAAATCTTTTTAAAATTATCAAAATACTCTTTTTTAAAAAAAAAAAAATTTTAAAGATTTAGGCGTGAGTGTTTTTGCAAATTCCGTAAAATCCTTACAAATGCTTAAATTTTTGCAATTTCTTTTTTTCCCCTAAAAAAGGGATGTGTAATTTGAGAATTTTGATACCCATCCGTTAAGATTTAACAGAAAATCCTAAAGGAGAGGGGACAATGCAATTAATTGAAACTTCGATACACTAAATTGAGAAAGTTTGAATTTTGAAAAAACATTACAAAAAGGGTGATAACTCAGAAGGTAAATGAAGTTATCTCAAACAAAATTAAAGCAAAACCAAAGCACAATTGAACCCAAATAGAATTAAATCCAAATTCTCCCACAAATAATCATGAACCCTAGTTTTCCTTTGTTAGGCCTTAGAAATTGACTTTGTTCGGTGTCCAAAACATTGGTAGTATTTATCTTTCATCGCCTAAATATTAAGTGTTTGGTGTGAAAAATGTTGGGTTTTAGTAGTTTTTGTACTTATCGTTAGATGGATGTCCTGACGTCCCTTGTCTAAGGTTTTGAAAAGCCTTCCGGTGCGCAATTGAAAGATAACCGTTTTGATGTTGGACTTACAGTAGGTCCCAGACTTAATATTTAGGTTAATCTTTTCAATTGGATAAGTCCACTAACTTAGTAAGCAAATACTATGTCACTTATTATGAAATGGGCTTCAAGTACAATCATGTGATTTTATTAATAAACATAGATTTTTCGCAAATTGTGTGCGTTATTTCTAGTATTATGTTATTTAGAAAATAAGTGGTTTATTTTGAAGAATGATGACATTACCTCATGGCTATGAGAATGTATACTTCAAGTATTAAAGTATATATATATTTGAACAGAACAAAACTATTTTATTTCACTTATTTTATTCGTAATAAAGGCTATTCTTTCTTTCTAATAGAATAATTATTCCGCGTACCAAAATATATCTTAACTCTTTCGTTACTCTGGCTTTTAAGCTTTTAAGATTAGAAAGCCATATTAATTTAGTTCCAATTAAAGTGAGGTTTCAAGAAGAGCACATATTTTGTACAGATAAGAAAGCAATTTAAATTTCTCTTAACTAAGGGTCTGATGCACAATTCTTTGTTATATATAATATATATGACCATTGAATTGCCAATTTTGGAAAGAAAGGAAGTGAAAGCAACGTCTGGTAAGTGGGAACCGGTGCCTGATGGTGGTGTTAGTTGTACCTGCAGTTTCAACCGAAACCGAGACCAAAGCCGACCCGGTTTGGTGGGGTCACAATCGCAAAATGGAGAAATTGCCACTTTGCTATAAGATCAGGTTTAATTGTTTTACGGAAAAATACATTTAATTTTAAGAAGTTTGACCTTTTTTTTTTAATTTTGTCGATCTTCAATGTTTAAAAATTGGCAATGTACTCCATCAAGTTTTTAATCTGCAATGTAACCCATCTGTTATAAAGTGGAATGGTCATGACTAATTTTATGTTGAATTCGTAAATCGTGTAAAAAATATTTAACCCTTATCTTGCAAGTCAAATCTATGTATTGGTGTAAAATTATACAGGTCAATTCTAAACAGATTAAATTCTTCAACTTTAAAATGTTAATTTCATGTCTTATTTATGAATCATATAAAAAATTATTGGCCTAATTTGTTATTGAAGAAAAAAAAAATTCTAAAATGATAATTAGCAATGCTAATTAATTTTTTTGTGCAACAAACTCCATCTTTTCATATTAACCCATCCCACTCTCACAAGAGCCCAAAAAGCTCCAAAGGAGCAAAGATCTCTCCTCTGAAAAATTCTGGCATGTCTCTTCTCTCAACCCAACTTTTTTTTCCCTGAGGCATAAATATTGACTTGACGGTTGGAGGCTCCCTACTAACCACAGGTCAACGCTACTCAAATGATTCTCTTCTTGTTTTGCAGTGACCTCCAGCCCCGGCCAAACGTGCAAAATTTGGTACCCATCATTATGTGTTTTACAACAAGTGAATTTTAGATGCAGAAGGACGATAAAAGAGTTGAGAAATGCTATAGGTACCAAAGTTTTTATCAATAGATAGCTATTAAGATAACGTAGAGCTTATTCATTAGAGAGAATCAAAGCAACTAATCAAAAAAAAAAAAATGTCAGGAGTACTAATTATAAATAAGCTTTACATCATCTTAATAGTGTCATGATTTCTTAATAAAAATTTTAGTACTCATAACATTTTTCAAAAAGCTTGTCTCCATTTGTTTTTTTAGTTCAACATGCCATATCAAGTACGGAGAAGAGTAACGGATTGAAGATGGGAGATGGGGATGGGCTGTGGCAGCATATCTCTTTTATTGTCTTGAGGCTGTGGTGCATCCTTTGTCATCCGTAGGTTTTTACAAAGGTATGTTTTATTCATTCAAGGCATTGTGTCTTAGAATTTAGGGTTGAGAGCCTAGACTTCTATGAGTCCCTTACAGGTTTATACAATATACAAAAATGTTGGACACTTAGGCCTCATTTAATTCGCAAAATGAGTATTCTATTAGAAAAATAAATAGTTATTTTTAAGAATGGAGGATGGTAGAATAGATTAGTTTTTCATATTCCTTAGTTTGGTAAAAACACATATACTCTAACTGGAATTGAACCAAAATTACTAAAAAAACACATCAGATTTCTTATTCTCAAATTTTTTTTTTTTAAAGCCATGTAAAAGCTGTGGGTGGCCGGCCACCCACATCTCTACGTTCCACCCTTTTTTAAAAAATAAAATAAGAAATGTTTTATTTTTGGAAAACATTGTTTATTCTTGATGGCATATCTATTCCTCTCATTTTTAGAGGAATAAACATTCCTCTTCGTAAGGGAATAACTATTCCAAGGAATAGGTCCCTACCAAAAAGGACCTTGCAATAATTGGACCTTTCTTGACAGCAAGACAATTTTTTTATCTTTTTTTTTTTTTTTTTTTTTTAAAATGCTGATGTATTTGCATATGTTTACTCATCTTTGTTTAGCATTGTTGATGCGAGGAACATTCACAATGACTCTAAGGAGGAGCTCGTTAATTTCTGCAAAACAGAAAAGAAGATGTAAGAAGGCTGCTAGTCTGGAGACCCGAAGCACTCCGATGTCCAAGCCAAGCTAAAATATTGGGAGTAAGAGAGTTCATGTGGGCGTGGAAGTGTGTACTTCTCCTAAGCCTTTTTGGGCTTTCTTAGCAGTTGGTCCTTAGAGGGCAGATGGTATGTAGTGTCATAGTCATCCAATAGTCTTACAATTCTTTAAATGACTTTTGTTTTTTTTTGTTTAATTAAAAAAAGTAGGAGGAGATGACCAACTGGAGCTATTTTATTTCAGCGTTACCATGATAGCACCTACCTATTAGAAATTACTAAAAAATGACCTAAACAACGAGAACCGCATATGCTCCTTTAAAGACCAATTCTTTGAATGACTTCTTCTCGAATATATAATTCTTACTTTTGCCTGTTACTTCAGTTGGAGCGGCAAAAGGAAAGCAAACGCGCCATGTGACTTTTCAACCGGTTGGTAATTATAAAGAAAAAGTTGAAATCGGTGGGAACAATTGCTTCTACTAGATTTGTAATAATTTGTAGGGTCTGCTAGCTAGGCTGCTACACATGAATGAGTCTTGAAACTTCTTCAAACCGGTGAAAAGGATTTTTCTCTGAAAGAAATAGGCTCCAAAAGTCTATCATAAAATTATGAGTGTGCAATGTGGAACTCTTGGCTTGGTGGATTATTAAAATTAATTAAAATATAATTAACTCGAAATGTTATCTGACATTATTTACTCAAGAAATTAAGTCGAGGAGATTACTAGAACCCCCTAGTTAAAGGGAAATATAGCGGAAGTAAATGTTTCTTTACAAACAAGATAGTCATTGTAACACCTCGGTCCTATATTAAAAATTAGATGAACAGTATTCCATATAGAATAGTTGGTTTACAAAGATAATCATCAGTGCTAGTGAAGATATAACTATCGTTTTTTTTTAAGTCGTTACAAATGGTATTAAAGCGACCTAATAGCACCCTGTAATACTTGCGCACTGTATGATATGGCCCTTACGGGATGTCGGGGGTTAAGGCTACTCCATGATAATACTCCAACACGAAATATAAAAAAAAATAATAAAAAAAAAATTACATGCAATCTTCGGTCCAACGAATGAAACTCCTATGGATGATTTCGTGACCATTATGAGCTGTTTTCTCCTTGCCTTTTTTTCTCACAAAGCTGAATCATTCACATGAGTTGTGAGTATATACAGTACTATCGAATATTTCTATGGTGCCCAACTGGACTTGACAGTCTTGACCGCGATCGATGTAAGAGGATTCTGTAATGTTATCAATTTTAGCTAATAAAAAAGAATTATTTTTTACTTTATTGACAATTTTTTACATCTTATTTTTTTAATTATTTTTGATAAAAGAAAGAAAAATAATTAAAAAATATATATATAAGGCTTTTTTTTGTTTTGTTTTTGAGCTAGTGCTTTCTGGTTTTAGGGCGGGAGTATAATATCGAAAATGAAAAGCACTTGAAATAAGTTCTTTTAAAACATCTTACAATAAAGACAGTACCGCAGAACTTCGTGTACAAATTGTGCACTTCTGTCTTCATTTTCGCATATATATCCATAGAGAGAGAGAGAGAGAGAGATCTCGAAGTTGTGAAAGCAAT
>FXXK01001458.1:0-23523 GCA_900184695.1 Betula pendula | reverse complement strand
CCCAAGGCCATATCAATCCTATGATGGAATTCTCCAAGCGTTTGGAGTACAAAGGAGTAAAAGTTACGGTGGTTATTACCAACTCCATCGCCAAGACGATCCATAAAGAAGCAGGCAGCTCCATTGCGCTTGAGACAATCTCCGATGGCTACGATGAAGGTGGGATAGAACAAGCAGAGAGCGTCCATGCCTATAAGGATCGCTTTCGCCGAGTCGGGACGCAAACTCTGACTCAGCTCCTTGAGAAACTTTCTAGCTCGGGCTCTCCTGTTGATTGTGTTGTTTATGATCCTTTCTTGCCCTGGGCTTTAGACATAGCCAAAAAGTTTGGCTTACTCGTGGCTGTGTTTTTTACTCAATCTTGTGCCGTTGATAATATATACTACCATGTTCACAAAGGACTACTCAAACTCCCTCTGAAAGAGACAGAAATTTTGCTTCCTGGGATGCCGCCTCTCGAACCTCAGGATTTGCCGTCCTTCATCTCTGATTTCGGATCCTACCCGGCTTACTATGACATACTTGTGGGTCAATTCTCTAACGTTGATAAAGCTGATTGGGTCCTTGTCAACACGTTTTATGAGTTAGACGAACAGGTAATGACTTGTGATTATTAATTTTCTTGGCTGTAGATGTTTTTCTTTCTTTTTGGTTTTGGTGGGGAGGGAGGACGTTGAAAAGCTTAATGATATTGAAATGTTTGGCAAACTTTTTGAGAAAATAAATGATTGATGTGAAATAAAGGAGAACTTAGTTTTCAATATTTTTGAAGTGAAAAGTAAAATAAAGAAAAATCTGTCTTTCTAAGTAGTATGCGAAGAACAAGTAAAAGATATAAACGCATCTCGATTGTTAGATGAGTTTTTTCATCCATGCATGATAGCTAGGTCCATGTTTCTATGTGTAGAGAAAATTAGTACTTCAACTTTAAAATTTAATAGGCCAACTTTATTTATATTTAGGTGAAAATGCAGGCTTTTTCAAATGCATGCTTATAGAATGATTCGGTCCATTATGAACTTTATAATTATAAAATGACTATGTCGGTTGATCCAAAAGAAAATAAACACAACATGTTAATGTCAAGAAAGAAGGTTCACTTTTTCGGGTAGAAAGGAGAAAAAAGTTGTCGACTGGGCCATTGTAATTTGATTTTGATTCCACGTGATTTTATGCTTGTAACCGTTGATTGTTGATAAATAATTTTGCAGGTGGTGGATTGGATGGCAAAGATATGGCCATTGAGGACAATAGGACCAACTGTACCATCTATGTTCTTGGATAGGCGACTTGAAGATGACAAAGATTATGGTTTGAGCATCTTCAAACCGGACACCGATGCTTGCATGAAATGGTTAAATGGTCGTCCAAAGGGGTCCGTTGTTTATGTTTCGTTCGGCAGTTATGCTGCTCTTGAAGTTGAACAAATGGAAGAACTAGCTTGGGGATTGCAAACGAGCGATAGCTTCTTCTTGTGGGTGGTCAGGAAATCAGAAGATGCAAAACTCCCCAAAAAATTCATAGAAGAGACGTCTGAAAAGGGATTGGTGGTTCATTGGTGTCCTCAGCTGGAAGTCTTAGCTCATGAGGCAGTGGGATGCTTTGTGACACATTGTGGATGGAACTCAACTTTGGAAGCCCTCAGCTTTGGTGTTCCGATGGTTGCAATGCCACAATGGACAGATCAAAACACGAATGCGAAATATATTATGGATATTTGGAAGATGGGACTGAAAGCTCCAGTTGATGAGAAAGGGTTAGTCAAGCGAGAAGCAGCAGAACATTGCATACGGGAAATAATGAAGGGAGAGAGAGGGATAGAGATTAAGAAAAATGCCTTAAAATGGAAGAAATTAGCCAAAAAGGCTGTGGACGAGGGTGGAAGTTCTGATAAAAACATAGAAGAATTTGTAACTAAATTGGTAACTCGCTCCTGATTAAGTTCCCATCCATTTCCTTGGTCTTATCTAAATTAATGGTTATGTAATAATTTCGGCTTATGACAAATGCCGTTTTTGTAATAACTGTGGAATTATTCCACTAGACGTACATGCATAATTTGCTCTTCGATAAACTTCCATATGATATTTGGACAAAAGATAAAAAACAAAAACAAAAAATAGCACCAAATTTTTAGTATTTTCTTTTAGAAATTCTCCAAAAACTGGTGAAGAGGATTCCTCTATGAGAAATAGGCTCCAAAAGTCCATCACTAAATTATGAGTGGGCAATGCAGCACTTATGGGATACAAATTTGTGATAATCTAAAATGAAAAAGAATATAGCAGAAGCCCAAATTTTTATTTTTTTTTAAAAAAAAAATCTTTGGGGTGGTTTGGTTCATAAGGCCCATGTTCACCAATAATATTAAGAGCCCTAACGGTTAAGTTTTTTTTTTTTTCTTCTAATTGAATGGGGAAAAGGGCTACAGAAAACCCTAACGGTTAATTAAATACACTTTTATTGTATTCAATTGTGTAATACAACTAAATTACATACTCTACTTACAGGGAAATTATGGTATGGTAAAGATGTATACATGAAAACATTTGATAAATGAACCAAATGACTAATTTTATTCGAAGATCAATTTTATCCCTTTCTAAAACCTAAGAAGTGTTTCTATAAATGTGGATCGATCAACATTTTTTATTTGACCAAAGTGAAAATGAGTAGTAGTTAAGTTTATTTTGTGCATGTTACGACAAAGACAGCAATATTGCATGCAAATTCAAATTACGTATGTGACAAGGCCGCAACAAACACAGAATTCGTGTACAATTTGTGCACTTCATGTCCCATAAAAAATCACTACTCAAGCATCTTTTCATGCACTTGTGTAAAATGTACTGAAAAATAAGTGTCGGTAACAAAACAAATATTGATATTTTAATATAAGCGTCAATAAATAAGTGTCACTATAGTGCCTCTTTTTATTTATTTATTTTTTTTTTGGAGTGAATTGAGAATAAAGAATATTAGGACTTCAATTCCAATATGGCAACCAAAGACGATATGCAATGACTGAACATCCACTATGAGCTATGTTGACCTTCTTTTCTTTTCTTTTCTTTTTTTTCTTTTTCTTTTTTTCATACATTAATTTTTTGTTGTCTAATTTGCAATTAAGCCTTTTACGGCTGAGGGTTGTGGAGGAACCTTCTCTCCTTTTCTTTCCGACTAAATACAGAAGGAAGGTTTTGGCAGGTGAATATAATATGTAGTTAAAAGGGTTAAATCAAAGAATATTCCACGTAAATGCTTTTCATGTTTATCAAAGTATTCATTGGGTTCGTAGAAAGTTATCAAATTTGTCAGCGGCTTTTATTAGCTTTTAAGATAGAAATGATATATGTCAATTTTTATATTTATTTTATAATTTTTAAAATTAATATTGAATAAAGAGTTAATAATTATAATCATAAATTTAATAGTAAAGTTAAGCTAATTTTAGTAGACACAAGATAGACATAAAGTTGATATATATAATTATACTTTAAGATCAACGGTACTCTTCATATTTATTTATCGCACCTATTTCATATTAGTTTTTTTTTTTTTTTGAATATGAATTTTCACTTTCCACTGATGACAATTCTTGCAAAAGCTCATATAATCAAAAGCTTAGGCAATAAGCCATAAGTTTCGATAACCATAACCCAAGGTTATAAACTTACAAGTCATAGACAAAGATAAACAAATATTTATGGCCTAATCTTCCACACACATATGTACAACTCCGATTGTAAATCAGATCTGCAACAAGCAGACAAATTCAAAGACATAGGGAGCCCAATTTACACTAACATTATTAAAACTCCCTCAATCCGAAAGCCAGGGATAAATAAACCTCCCTCAACTTGAAGGCCAGGGATAAACAGAATAGAAATCAAATTAAGACAACAAAAACAAATAGCACCAAGCAGATCCATCGACTAGAAGCGGAGGGAGCCTGGTCGGCGTGGGAGAACGAAGCGGATTGGAACACATAAGAAGCTTTCCTTCTTTCTTTCTTTTTAATTGACTCACATAAGAAGTCATCTAAAGCACGACACATCAGCCGGTGTTGGGTTTTGAATAAGCCATTTCATATTGGTTGATATAGCGTGTTTTAAGTAGCTTTCCTTCTTTCTCACATAATAAGTCATCTAAAGCACGACACATTTGTCGGTGTGATAAAGAATTTGAAGATTGCATTACTTTAATATTAAGCCTTCCATTTATCTTCATTAGGTCAGTTTGCAACCTCTAAAAAATAAAAAGCACGTAAAACCTATCAAATGTTTTGACATGTATACAAAAATAATTTTAAAAGTCACATCATTTTTGGAGTAACATAAAAATGACATTTAGCATTACTCTACAATAAAGACAACATAAATTGCAAATTCAAATTACTTGCATGAGTCCCAAGGGTGGAACCAAGATTTGTGGTGTAGAGGGACGAACTTACGTAAATACATAAGCACAAAAATATATATACTCTCTTTTTATATGCATGTTTGTGCGTGTTTATATAAAATATAAGCAGATAAGTCTTAAAATTAATTTCATATTAAATCATAAGTCATTATTGCATACAAAAGTTACATGTCATAAAATCATCTTAAAAGAAATCAAGAAACCTTTCATTTCAAATACATAAGTTTCCTACTTTTCTTAGACATGTATAAAAAAAGATCCAAAAAAAGAACTTAACTTCTCCTTCAAATTATGCTCAACGACGATCTTTAATGGAATAAAATTCATTCGTTATCATCTCTGAAGTGAAATTCTTAACAATTTTTTTTTTTTTCAATATAAACTATCAAATGGAGAAACTCATCTTCCACTCTAGTACGTAATATAGTTTCCACAAGTTTCATGGCAGAAAAAGCTCATTCCGTAGTCGCAGTAGAAATAGGGAGAGTCAACACCAAACGAATCAACCTGTCAATTAAATGATAGATCTTTGACTTTCCTGAAACTGCTAATCCTCTGCATAACTCAGATAATGTAGATATATTTTGAAAATCTAAATGCTTTTGCACATCAAGTTCATAATGCTGCAATTGAAATCTCAAACAGAGTTTTTCTTGCTCGGTGAAATCTTGAGAATAAAATTTCTCAGCTAAATTGCATATATCATTAATCTTAAATAATTTGTATGGGTATTTTGGACTTAAAGCGGCACTAAGAATTAGAAGCTCCACAGCTTGCTCATTAAATCTATTTTTTAGTTCTTGCAATTGGAAATCTATTGCAGCAGTAAATATATCGACTCTAAAATGATGCTCAACTGCTATCAAAGACTCTTCATTTTGACGACGAGATCTACCTCGAGCTAATGTAATGAGCATTCATATCATGAATATCAATTTTGATGTTGTTCACAAAATGATTTAATAGTAGCAAGTAGAGGCTCCCATCCATCTTCTCTCCTCTTTTGAATGAGTGATTGTGCAGTTGAAACTTGACTCATGGCATTTAAAATGTCTATGGATTTTTGTTGTAAAGTTTGGCAAAGCATATTAATAATTCCATGATTTCTTTTATAAAAAATGCCAGATCAAAATAAATTCAATGGATGTTAATGTCATATAAGTTGCTTCAGCATCACCACGCTGAGAATAATTAGCTCATTCCTTTGAGATAGTGTTGATAACTGAGCAAGTTGCATCAAACATTCTTATCAAGCTATAAATAGAGTGAAAATGAGATGACTAGCGAGTATCTCCAGCTCGTTGCAAAGTACCAATTTGATTTGTTCTCCTTTCAGTCTCAATTTCTTTAGAAGCAATTACAATTTCAATTTCAGCAGCTTGAGCAGATTGCAATTCATCATGACGTTTAGAAGAACCACCAACAATATTGATAATAGAAACTAATTGAATAAAGAATTGATGAATATGTTTGGCTTATCTAGATGCTGCAACTAAAGCTCAATGTAGTTTATGAGCCAAACAATGCACATCATATGCATAAAGAGAATCCTTATGAAATAAAGCTTGTAACCCATTCCATTCACCATACATATTACTACTTCCATCGTATCTCTAACTTCGAATATTCTCAATTTGTAAGTTGAAAAAGGAAAGAATAGAACATATCTCTTTTTCCAAAGTTGATGCAGTAGTATCTTTAACATGACCAATATAAAAGAATCGCTCTCTAATAACATCGTCTTTATCAACAAATCTTAAAATAATGATCATTGGCTCACTTTTTGACTCATCCCGAGCTTCACCAATGAGAATATAAAATTTGACATTCCCAATTTCTTCACGAATCGCATCCTACACTTTATTCGCAATTATATACATAATTTCATTTTGAATTTTGAGTAATGTATATTTGACATTCTGTGGAGCATTTTTCAAGACGACTCCTGAAACATTATCATTATAAGTTGCTATGAGTTTTACCAATTCAATGAAGTTACTTTAATTTTTTGAGTCAGAACTTTCATTATGACCTCTAAAGGCACATGCTTGGAGTGCAGCCATTGAACACTATCAATTGAGGTTTTAAGTCGCAACCGATTATTCTCCATTTTATTGTGATGTTTGTTTTTCAACTAACTTGTCAATATGCCTTGACTGATTCATTAGATCCTCACAACACTTTTTCAGCAATTTTATGTGGTGAATTTGGATCTTTCCCCATATGTCCCATTTAAGAACTATTCAGCATGTCACTCGCCTTTTTCCAATTATCACAACCTTTCACTGTAAATGCATCTAATCCTGAACGACTTGTTGATTTCTTAGCAAAGACATAGCATGGAAGACAAAATATGGCATCCTCTGAAGATGAGTAGTCCAACCAATTTGAGTATGTCTTGAACCAAGAAACTTGAAATCAGCAACAATTACTACCTGTTTCTAAAAATGGATATTTTGAAAGCTTCGGTTGGTATGGACCAGCTTTAATATAAGGATGTCGAATTTTATCTTGTGACTTAACAAAAAATTCTCATATTTGTGGGCGTAATCCTGAATCATGTTTTAAAGAGGTAGCATCCATTTCTTGATGTTGGATTCTTGGACATTTAGATGGCCGCTCATTAATCACTGAAGCATCAAGACCCGTTGCTAAAGGTCTATCTTAAAGAATGAATTAAGTGTTTTTGGTTTGCCCATATTTCTCTTAACTTTAAAAGAAATTTATGGATTACACATTAACCTGAAAAATATTTAGAAATATAAGATTTTTGTTAGAATTTCATTATAAGTCTTATTACTACTAGCAAGTGAAAGAGTACCAAAATAAAAATTAATTCAAACCCCTCAAATTAACCAACAAAATTCAACAACGAAGGCTAAAAACAAAAAACTTGTATGATTATTCTACATCAAAATAGCCGTTCGATTCAAAATCTTAAGCTCACTTTCTCAAGGCATCACAAACACACAAAAACATAATTCATAAACTATTAGCAAAATAAACTTCACACAATCTATAGGGTTCAAGAAAAATGGTACCTTTGAAGTTTGAGCATAGACTCCTCCTAACAATATCTCCTGAAACCCCCAACAACAACAATGCTGAGAATCAAGCCAAAACAATGCTGCAATCATAACTGATAAACAACCCATTAAAAATCTTATCAGTTATGTTACTCAACAAACACAACTTTACCCCCAAATACATCAAACCCATATAGAAGTCAACTTAAAACCAAATTAAAATAATAATTTGCTATAATAAAATTCTTCTTATTATTAAGTCTTGCCTATTTGATTCATTTTTTAATCATTTAAGTCTTACTATTAAGTCCCCTCTAATATTGGTTACTTTTTTATTTTTGTTTCTTATGCTTTTTGTGGAAGAGATGCTCTTGCAGCTCCTCATCTCAATTTTTATCGTCCATTGCTAGTTGGCTTTCCTTTGGCCCCATGATCCATCAAGAAAACAACAATATTTGTCTTGTATATTTGTATTTTGTGTTAATTAAAAGCAGTAACATTAAGTGACTTGATTAATTTTTTGTTTAATTGTTTATATTTTTTAATTGGTTGGGAAATATATAAGCATCTTCAGAGTATGCCCCCCCCCAATTAAAAAATTCATGCTCAAAACAATTTTCAGAGTATGCCCCACAATTAAAAAATTTATGCCAAAATCAAGAATAAAAAGAATAAGGAAAAGAATTGCATACAATAATATATTACAACATACGGTTGGCAGCTCTGACTCTCCCTCTTATACTGAGCACAGACATGCCTTGCCTGCAAATAAGAAATAGTTAAATAGCCTATGTTGTACTGAACACGGCTGAGAGCCCTAACTTACAATTTGTTTTCTTTTTTTTTAAGTAGCAACTCACGCTGCAGTGCCCTCCATCCAAATAAGAAAAAAAAAATGCCAAGTCTGAAGTCTCTGAGTCCAAAGCAAAAAATATGCCATTTCGATAAATAGAAAAGAAAAGCCATCTTGACATTTAGACTATTTGGTTCATTGATGGATTGGCTTGCAAAGATGGGGCATAAGTCAAAGAGTTGTAGTTAGGGCTATAATCGAACCAAGCCGAGCCAAGTTTTACAATTTTAAAACTGACTCGTTTATGAGGATATATATTCGAGCCGAACTCAAGCTCAAGTTAAATTATGAAATGTGTGTTCAAGCTCGACTTGTTAGAAACTCGGGCGAGTTTGAGCTCAAGCACAAGCCTATTGATAATGCTATTTGAGCCGAGCCAGGTACTCGATCGAGCTCGAGTTAAGTTATTAAATTTTTTAATGTGTGATCCGAGCAAAGTTCAAGTCCGAGTTTGTGAACAGCCTTTATACATTTATCTAGAATATAAATATATAATATGTTACTATGTAAGGCATATTATACAATATAGTATATAACTATAGTCTATAGGAAGCAAATTAATAGAATATTATTATATATAACTATAGAGTAGAAACTATATTATAAGAATAATATATAACTATTGTTAACCGTGTACGATGTGGCATATATAGTTATATAGTTATATATTAATTATTCAATATAGTTATATAGTTATATCATTATATACTAACTAGTTAGTATGCTAATAATAGATATACATACATTCATAGTAATACTACTATATATCAAAGTATTATAATAAAGATAAAATACTATATTTACTTAGTATAATTAGTTACTTAGGAACTAACTATATATATAGAGTAACCAAAGTGACATATATACTATAGGTAACTACTTGACTATATTTACATAGTTAGTTAGTTTCTAAGTAATATTAAATTAATTAGTATATATTAACCTACTAGGCACGCAAGCCCTAAACAAGTTAGCGCGAGCTGGTCTGGTCGAACCTTAAACGAGATAGGTTCGTGAGCCCCTATCGAGTTCTTTCAGGCAAGTCGGGTTGAAAATTTGAAATTTACAACCAAAGACAATATGCAATGAATGAACATGCATTATGAGCTTTTTTGACCACCACAATTTGTGTAACGACCAAGAGAAAAGCGCTACGCCACCTCTGCCCATCACCAAATCTGCGTTATCACCCCAAAAGGACTAGTCATTTTCGAGTTTCCCTAGAATCACTTAGTAAAGCCCAGTTTCACCTAGTAACTAGACGATGTGAGACTCAACACTCATGACTCTCTTTATAAATCACCCACTCTATGTGGGCTATTTCTCTTCTTCCCAATATGGGACCGGGTTGTTACAAAGCGAGAATCATACCACTAGACCAAACAACCACTTTTTTTTTTTGAAATAATAAAAATAAATATATAAAAATCCATTAACTAAAAAAAAATCATTATTATTAGTATTTATTACTACTAAATATTTTATTACCCATGGTCCTAAATATATTTTAAAACTTTAAAAAAAAAAATTTCCATCCTCATTGCTAACTCAAGTCCACCCTTGACTAAAATTGGACTTATGGTCAATTTACTATTCTAACTACCCATAAAGGAGAATTGGATTATTACAATCCTCCCTCTTATAAAATTTCGTCATCGAATTGTAACACCCGGTCCCATATTGGGAAGAAGAGAAATAGCCCACATAGAGTGAGTGATTTATAAAGAGAGTCATGAGTGTTGAGTCATACATCGCCTAGTTACTAGGTGAAACTGGGCTTTATAAGTGATTCTAGGGAAACTCCAAAATCGACTAGTTCTTTTGGGGTGATAGC
Source organism: Betula pendula (assembly GCA_900184695.1). Taxonomy (NCBI): domain Eukaryota; kingdom Viridiplantae; phylum Streptophyta; class Magnoliopsida; order Fagales; family Betulaceae; genus Betula; species Betula pendula. The sequence goes on along the minus strand of FXXK01001458.1, from coordinate 13,388 downwards.
GCAGATGTGGCTAGCGCTTTTCCCTGGGTCGTTACAATGGTATCAGAGCCACTTAGTAACGCCAGGCCATGTGGTATCGAAACACTGCATGACGTGGCCCTGACGAGGACGTCAGGAGTTTAAGAGGGGAGTTTGTAACACCCCGTCCCATATTGGGAAGAAGAGAAATAGCCCACATAGAGTGGGTAATTTGTAAAGAGAGTCATGAGTGTTGAGTCCCACATCGCCTAGTTATTAGGTGAAACTGGGCTTTATAAGTGATTCTAGGAAACTCCAAAATCGACTAGTCCTTTTGGGTGATAGCGCATATGTGGCTAGCGCTTTTCCTGGGTTCGTGTACAAATAGAAACAAATCATATCACATTTGAGGAATTTAGAACAAATAAAAAATTTTGTTCATCTATAATTCTTCTTTCTCAAGATGGAAGAGTTTTGACCAAAAGGTCTTAGATTTCATACTATTGTTTGAAAAAACTCCGAATACTTTCATTAAAATTAAATTTCAAAAATATTTTTGACGAAACATCTTGAGAAAGAATTGTACAAAATATTTTCATTCCGCTTTGGATTTGGATCTCATATATCATATACCACATACTATATATAAAAGCATAAACCTTTAAGAGAATAGTTTAGAATTGTGACCAATGACAGTCTAGAATGCTAACAAGTGTCCCTTTAATGTCCAAATCAAATAAGAAAATATAAATACAAATCAAATAATATTGAGAAATTAAGAACAAATAACAAACTTAGTCCATCTAAGATTCTTTTTTCTCAAGAAGGAAGAGTTTTGCCCAAAAATGTCTCAGATTAATTTCATACCATCTTTTGAATAACTCCAACTATTTTTATTATAATTAAATTTTAAAAATATTTTTCGACGAAACATATTAGGATAAAATTGTAGAAAATATTTTCATTTCGCTTTGGGTTTGGTTATTATATATAATAGCATAAACCTTCAATGGTATAGCTTAAAATTGCAACAAGTGATAGTCTAAAATGTTAACAAGTATCCCTTTAATGTCCAAATCAAGTAGGAAACAAATAAATACAAATCAAATCACATTGAGGAATTTAGAACAAATAACAAATTTAGTCCATTCAGATTCTTCTTTCTCATGAAGGAAAAGTTTTGCCCAAAAATGTCTCATATTTCATACCATCATTTCAAAAAACTCCAAACATTTGAAGGAAGAGTTTTGCCCCAAAAATGTCTCACATTTCATACCATCATTTGAAAAAACTATGAATATTTTCATTATAATTAAATAATAATAAATATTTATTACTATTATTATTATCTTAAAAAAAAAAAGAAAAAAGGAAAGGAATGGCAGACTGGTTTGGGAATGGTTTTTGGGCCATCCCAGCCACCTTTAGGGGTGGCTCGCAGCCTACCCCGACAAAGGGGTGGCTACCGGCAGCCACCCCTTTCCTTTTTTTTTTTTTAATTAATAATAATAATAAATATTAATTTATTAATTTTTTTAGTTTTATATATTTATATTTTTTTTACTAAGAGTAACACATGTCATCATGTTATTGGCGCTGATGTGGCACCTAACGTAATCCGTTAAATATTTTAACAGAATTTGACTCCATGACTAAATTGTTTTGTCAGCCTACCTCAGATATCTTTGAATTCATTTTTATACCACATAGAGCGATTTGTAATTTAGGCCAACCACTGGAACCTTTGAATTCATTCTTACACCACAGGGAGCGATTTGTAATTTAGGCCAACAAGATGAATTGATTTTGTAATTATCCATTTTAAAAACTTGCAATGTACCATAACAAAGTTTTAAAAATTTACAATGTGACCCATCCGTTAATGATTTTCGTCTTCCCTAATAGAAATGAGCTCACATACGCCCCACGTGAGTTTTGGAAGGTTCAAAAGTTTAAGATGCCCCCATTATCCTAAAAAAATAATTTTTTTTTTTTCAAGAAAAGGTCATTTGGGGCTAGCCGCCCACCCCTATTTGGATACTTGGGGGTGGTCGAAGCCACCCCCATTCCTACCAGATGGGGTGACTCGGCCACCTCCTTGGCGAAATTGGGTGGCCAAACCACCCCCATAGGCCATAAGGATGGCTAGCCACGCTCATTCTGGTCAGATGGAGTTGCTGTGGGGTGGCTCAACCACCCCCATTTGGACCCTTGGGGATAGTCAAACAACCCCATACCAGTCATATGGCGGTGATCGAGACACCCCCTTGGCCCTTTTTTTTTTTCCTTATACTATTTACTTTTTTTTTTTTTTGAATGATAATAGGGGCATTTTAGACTTTTCAACCCCCAAAATACACATTCAGCGCACAAGAGCCCATGTCCGTCAAAGAAGATGAAAATCATTGATGTACGGGTCACATTGCAAATTTCTAAAACTTTATTATGGTACATTACTAGTTTTTAAACATTGGAAGCAAAAGTAAAAAAATTGTCAAACTTTATGGGAGTAAAGTGTATTTTTCTCAAGATTTAAAAAGTTTTGAGGGTTGGCCCCTTGGGGCTGGTTCGACCATCTCCAAACCAGGCATAAAGGATAACTGAAACCACCTACAGGCTAAACGGGAGTGATTGAGCAACCCCCAAGGCTCTTGGGGGTTGTTTCAGTCACCCCCATTTTGCAACCCCCAAGACCCTTAAGAGTTGTTCGGCCACCCCCCTTGGCCAAATTAGGGGTGGCCAGCCACCCTTAAGTTGGCTTCCATAATTTTTTTTTCCTTTCTTTATTTCTTATTATTTATTTTTATGTTTGCTTTTTTTATTTATTTAGTTTGAGTTTAGATAATTTTTTAATATTTTTAGCATATGACATGGTGTAAATACTACAAGTACCACTTATGATATAATGACGCGTGTATATGTGGCACAAGTAGCCGGTGTCCCAATTTTAGATTAGATTATGTGAATCTCAATTAAAAAATGAACAAAACTTGAACGAAAACACCAAGTAAATATTTGGACTAACAAAAGGTACACTTATGATCCTCTTTGAAATCAAGTCAACCGTTTCATAATAACCCTTGCTACTAGTACCAAAAAGACATTTAACCAAACAAAACTATATTGGTCCAAAAGCGTCATGGCTTGCGTAAGGTGCAATATGCTACCAAAAGTACCAAATACCAAGTTCAAATTGTAACAGTGAAAGGACAAAACTATTTAATTGTAATAATGAAAAATGTCTGGCTCACTAGTCAGCTCATATTCTTATGGATAATGCTAGATCTCCATCTCCCAGAACTATTTTTGTCCATCTTTCTGACATGGCTTTTATATATATATATATATATTATATATATATATATATAATTATATATATATTATATATATATACTTAATAATATTAATATATTTCAGCCCTATAATACTAAACGAGTAAAAGAAAAGGGGGAAAAAAATTTGTTTCCCCCCATTTCGTTGCAGATCGCGCCCACTCTCTCTCCGTCGTCTCTCTCTCTCTCCAACCGGCATCCTCCTCCACCGGTGTTTGGGCGTTACAGCGTTATTTGGTTTCGGCTCCTCCTCCGTCTCCTGCACCAACGTTCTCAACCTCTAAAAGGTAGTCTTCTTGATCTCTCTCTTGTGTTTTTTCAAAGTTCAATCTATGCTTCTCTTTCTTTCTTTTTTCTTTTGGATACGGTGTGTCTTGAGTAGTGTCTGTCTGTTTTTCAAAGTTCGAATTTTTTTTTTTCCCTTCTAGATCCGTTGTCTGGCTAGCCATATTGAGTAGTGTTAGTTTTTTTTTAAAAAAAAAAAAAAAAAAATTGAATCAGGTGTTTTCTTCTAGATTTGGTGAACGGTGTCCTCCTCCATTATGCTCTGAAATGTACTATTCTTCCGGATCTCTCTCTTGCTTAGCTGGTTTGGGTTGGAGAAAAGCTTAGGCTTTTCGATCTCAACTTTTAGGTCGTTTCGTTCGTTTTTTAGAAAATGTTTGGGTATGATTTTTGTCGTGTGATTTATGGAGGAAATACTAAATTGGTGTGTCTAATTTCGTTTAATGTGTCTGCTTATTTACATTCACTATCCATTATTTGCTGTATCCTAATCTTTTTTTTTTTTGTTTGGTATGTGTAAAGATAGCTTTTTGAGCTTTCTTTCTTATCTAATTCGGCCATGCTTATCTAGTAATGGAGTTTATTTATAGTCCCAAATAGTGCTACACAATATGAAACCTTTTGTGGGTTGTGAGTTTATGATAGGTTTATGATGAATTGGTAGTACGTTTGCTTGGTTCTTGATATGTTTGAACCTTAATGTATTCTTTCAGTGGAAATAACAACATTCATCAACATGTTTGTATAATTTGACATCATAATTTGATTTTCTCAACCTGTGAAGGGGATTATTGAATTTGACATCATATGGATTTTATTCAACTGGATGGGCAATATTTGCAATTTGCAAATGTCAGAAAAGAAATAATTTTCTTTATACATGTATTTATATTTTCATTTGTATGAGCTTGCATGGAAGGGAATCTCTGCTGGGAAAGTGAACCCTAAAGCTGTTCTAATTCGTTTTATTATATGTTTTATTTAAATTTTGTTTGTTTGTGGCCCTCAGCATAGTATTTGCTCGATGGTAGGTGCTGCAAAGTCCCTTGAAGTATGGGAAGCTGTACAATACTCTTTCTACTGCTGTTGTATCAGGGAGAAGCCCTGGGCAAATGGAAATGCTCAACGCTTGAGCTTTGGTATAGGTTTGTTTAAACTCTGATATAGGTTTGCTTGTGGATGATTGCTAGCATATTTTTGCCAGTTGAAGCCATTAGCAATCAGCCAAGCAAATGCTTTTAGTTGAAGATAATATCTCTCACTCAGCATCTATCGAAGATAATGGTCATCACTTAGCATCTGAAGATAGTGTTGAAGATAATAATGATATGTCTCAAGTGGTCAACTTGAGGAAGGAGTCCAATGCTATACAATGTCTCTCAATATGATATTTGCACCATGCGCCTGATTACATTTGAATTTTACTTATTGATTTGTATCAACAATTGTATATATTAGACTTCATAGTGTATTTTTAGTTTAAATCATTTGTTGCTTATTATTTGATTATCATCAATTGTAAATATGTAACTGAATTCTCTTTGTAGAGATAATTCAATTGAAGGCAACCATGAACTTGAGAAGAAGACAACCATATACTGGTTCACATTTTTTTTATTTACTTGATCCATGGACCATGGTTATGAATTGTTAGTGTAACTTTAATGTTTATATCTTTTGGACCAGAATAGTATATGAAGTTGATCAATTGTGCATTTATACACGCCTGTTAACTTTCCAAATAGTGCAATTCTTATATATTAAATAACATCAACTGATTTGTATACATGATATAACACCAAAAACAAACTATGTCAATTACAAACTCAAAAACATCAACAAAATCCACCCAAAATGCATCAACTGAGTTTAAAGCATTTATCAATCTTCATTACAATTCAAATACAATTGTTAAAGACCACGCCAACATGTATCATTTGGTACAACTTTCGCCATCTGTTCCAAGTGCAGCACTATAGCTTTCAGGTCTACGAGGATTCCTTGTTATCCTGCACTTCAAAATGCATCAACTAGGAAATCACATAAAAAAGGAAAAAAAATAATACAAAGTAAAATTATTCATCAATACAATTGAGCTAAGCAATTATGAAGTACCAAAAAAAGAACAATGAAGCATAAATCAAACCAAATAAAAAAAAAGTAGAAGAAGAAGAAGACAATTAAACAGTTTTGGTTTGAGATTAATTTATTGGCCAAAACAACTGATTCAATTTTTTTTTTTTTTTTTTTTTTAAAAAAAAAACTAACACTACTCAAGACGGCTTGCCAGACACCGGATCCAGAAAAAAAATTAAAAAAAAAAAAGAAAAAGAAAGAAAGAGCATAAATCGAACTTTAAAAAACACACCTGATTCAAATTTTTTTTTTTTGAACTAACACTACTCAAGACAGATACCGTATCCAGAAGGAGAAAAAAAGAAAAAAAAAAGATGCATAAATCAAACTTTGAAAAAACACACCTGATTCAATTTTTTTATTTTTTTTTATTTTGAACTAACACTATCGATGGCTTGCCAAACACCTGATCGGCTGATCCAGGGAAAACAAATTACAACAAAGCATAAATTGAAGCATAAATCCAACCCAAACTAGCTAGCAAGAGAGCGATCAAGAAGACTACTTTTTAGAGGTTGAGAACGCCAGTGCAGGAGACGGAGGAAGAGCCGAAACCAAAAAATGCCGTAACTCCCAAACACTGGTGGAGGAGGACGCTGGTCCACGTTGGTGGAGGATGACGCCGGCCCACGCTGATGGTGGAGGAGGATGACAGTTGGAGAGAGAGAGAGGGGTGAGAGAGAGAGAGAGAGAGAGGGGGGTGCGATCTGCAACAAAATGGGGGGAAACAAATTTTTTTCCCCCTTTTCGTTTACTCGTTTATTCTATAGGGCTGAAATAAATAAATAATATATCTAAGCCACGTCAAAAAGATGGACAAAGATGGTTATAGGAGATGGCGATGTAGCATTATCCTATTCTTATATGGTCGGTTGATTGGTTGGTTTGCACGTTTGGCAATGGCACGTATACAGTCATTCATTCTCGATTTATCAAAAATAAAAATAAATGCGGGACCAACTCCTCTTCCTAAGTAAATTTTTTTAATGGGAAGATTAAAATAACATAAAAAAATAAAAACCAAGTGGAGCGGATCAATCCAATCAGGAAGTATCCAATAAGGGTTAATTTGGATAAGAACATGCATGAAATGGTGGCTCACGATCTCCAAAGGGCAAGCCAGCTCATCAAGATAATTACCTTGCATGAAGCACACGAGAAATTTTTTACTGGGAAATGTTGGGCTTTTAACCTAAATTTTTCTCTCATTTTTTTAAAATTTATAATCACCATTGAATTTATGGGTCCTACACATAAGATCCACAAAAATCCATAAATTTAATGTTAATTTTAGAAAGATGGGAGAAAGATTTGAGTTGAAATCTCAATATTTTCTTTTTTTACCAAGCAACCATCTATTATGAAAAGTAACCATATGCACCCATTTGAGAAAGATAACTCACTAAAAGAAAGCGGATCATAATCTTCCCCCCGATTAAAGGCCAAATTGTTGGCTAATTTCTGACGAATTGCCCAATGAAAACACACTACCAAAACTGTATTTAGCCTCTATAAGATCAAGAAAACTAGACTAGGTATGGTCTCTAGCAAGGAGGTGGTATATTGCCCCCCTTCTTTTTTGCGGCGCACCACTATGTGATTGGTTGTCTTGCAACAATCCTTAATCGAAAACTAGCCGTACGTAATGATTATTAATAGAACCCTTACTGAGCTCGAGCTCAAGCTCGACCCCCACTAAAGGTTTTGAACATGAATATACTCAAGCCAACTGAGTCTCAAAATTCAATATTCAACTTGGCTCCACTCAAAAGTTTTTTGAACATGAATATGTGAAAGTTTTTTTTTTTTTTTTTTTTTTTTAAAAAAAAAATAATAAGGGTTTTCAAATCATTCCACAGTCATTACATAATGGAACTTTAGAGCACTCCCAATAGATGATGAAATAACCGCAACTTAGGAAATGGACGTGAAGTTAGTTCCAGCTAGGACTTTAGAGTGAACCAATTTGGCTACAAATTCTTCGATGTTTTTATCAGAACTTCCACTCTCGTCAACAGCCTCTTTGGCCAATTTCCTCCATTTTAATGCATTTTTCTTTATCTCCTACCCTCTCTCTCCCTCCATGATTTCCCTTATACAATGTCCTGCTGCTTCTCGCTTAACTAACCATTTCTCATCCACTAGTGCTTTTAGTCCTATCTTCTAAACATCTATAATATACTTTGCATTTGTGCTCTGGTCTGACCAATGTGGGACTACGACCATCGGAACACTGAAGCTGAGGGCCTCCAAAGTAGAGTTCCACCCACGATGTGTAACAAAGCATCTCACTGCCTCGTGAGTTAAGACCTCCAGCTGAGGACACCAACGAACTACCAATCCCTTCTCGGACATCTCCTCCACAAAGTTTTTAGGGAGTTTTGCCTCTTCTGATTCGCTGACCACCCACAAGAAGCAGCTATTGCTCATTCTCAATCCCCATGCTATTTCTTTCATTTGTTCAACTTCAAGAACGACCATGTTAAAGTATTGATTAAGTGATTAAATTTACCTCATCCTATCAGCTTAAGCTTTTGAGACAAGTGGTAATTTAACAGGCCACACTCCCGAACGAAACATAAACCATTAACCCCTTTGGACGACCATTTAACCATTTCATGCAAGCTTCGGTGTTTGGTTTGAAGATACTAAAACCGTAGTTTTTGTCATCTTCATGTCGCTTGTCTAGGAACATAGATGGTATAGTTGGTCCTATTGTTCTCAATGGCCATATCTTTGCCATCCAATCCACCACCTACAAAATAGTTCATCAACAATGAAAATTATAGTCCAAAACTTCAATAACACCTAGAAGGGCTTTGAATAGGTGTTTATAAAAATAACGCTAAATTTAAAAATTATCAACCACAAACAATCATCAAATATATTGAAAGGACAAAATTAATAGTGTATAAGCGCTTTCCTCTTGCTCCAACTCATAAAACGTGTTGACAAGAACCCATTCAGCTTTATCAACTTTGGAGAATTGAGCAACAACCATGTCAAAGAAAAGCTTGGTAAGATTTGAGATCATAAATGAAGGACGGCATATCCTGAGCTCCAAATGGTGACAACCCATGAAGCAAAATTTCTGTATCTGAAAGAGGGACTTTCAATACTCCATTGTGAATTAGTGGTAGTATATATTATCAACGGTACAAGATTGAGTGAAAAGCACAGCCCCAACTAAGCCAAACTTGTTGGCTATGTCTAGAGCCCAAGGCAAGAAAGCATCATAAACAATACAATTGACAGGACAACCTGAGCTACAAAATTTCTCAAGGAGCTGAGTCAAAGTTTGCAACCCAACCCGCCTAAAGCGCTCCAAATAGGCATGGACACTCTCTACTTGCACTCAGTGGCGGAGCCAGGAAATCATCATTGTAGGGGCCAGAACTAAAAATGTGACAAACACAATTTAAAATATAAATAAAGTAATTTATCACACAATATGTATATCACAAAAAATATATGCCAAAATTAATATATTAGCAATATAACATGTCGGTACTAACACAAAAATATAGAAATACATAAAGTGTACCTAAAACTGCAGTCGACGATCCTTTAGAGAAGCAAAATCATCAAGTATCGAATCTGAATTGAAGCTTTCAGCAATCTCCCTTTCAATATAAACAACTAAATTATTTGCAAGAAATTTATCATCCATTTTGTTGCGAAGTCTTGTTTTAATAATTTTCATAGCAGAAAATGCACGTTCAGTTGTTGCAGTAGACACTGGAACATCATTATTGTGAGTTTACAACTCATCGTAGTGCCAAGCAAAAAAATCCTTGTATTCTTGGAGGAGTTGGATGAACTTACCTTTCTCCTCCAGCGTCCAAGTACTGCCAAGTCTAATGATTATTCGATTTGGGCCCCAAGGTTAATGTAAAAAGTGGTTGCAAGTCAATCTGCTTGTCGAGCTCCTCAACGCAAGTCCAGATTGCTCGGACGAGTCTAGATAAGGCTCTGGATGGAAGAGCACAGGCAGAGAAAGAAGGCAGAGGCCTCCCTAGCAAACAAGTCGAATCAATCTATCCATAAGATAATATGTCTTTGATTTTCCTGTCTTTGCCAATTCTTGACATAATTCAGCAATGGAAGACAAATTTTGTAATTCTGAATTATTACGCACATCAACTTGAAAATACTTCAACTGAAATCTCAAATTAATTTTCTCCTGCTCTGAAAAATCAAGAGGATAATACTTCTCCACAAGATTACATATATCATCAACTTTAAAGGATTTATAAGCATCCTTTGGATCCAAAGCTGAGCTCAGTGCCAAAAGTTCCATCGCCCTCTCACCAAACCTACTATTGAGCTCTTACAATTGAAAATCTATGATAGCATTGAAAATGTCAAAATGATAATAATGCTCCACTGTAATGTGATTCCGTTGATTACGACCTCGACCTGCAATATAACGAGCATTTAAATCTGGAATATCAATTTCAAATTTCTTGCAGAAAGAGATGACGTCCACAAGCAAATTATCCCAACCATCATCTCTCAACTTTTGGATAAGTTCTTTTGCAATAGAAACTGAATGAATAGCATTTAAAATGTCTTGAGATTTCTGTTGCAAAGCTTGACAAAGAACATCAGTAATACCCATGATTTCCTTCATTAGATGTAAAGTAAATATGAATCCGAATGATGTAATCATGTTGTAAGCAGCATTAGCATTCCCGCGTTGAGAGTAAGTGGATCCTTCTTTTGTGATTATTTCAAGTACCAAACAAGTAGCACCAAACATCCTTATTAGACTACAAATAGAATAAAAATGAGAACCCCAACGAGAATCACCAGCTCGTTTTAAAGTGCCAATTTGGTTAGCTCATTTTCCACTTTCAAGTTCATCAATGGCTAGCATATGTGCAATTGTTCTGCTTGAGCGGCTTGTAATTGATCATGACGTTTACATGAGGCACCAACCACATTGATAATGAAATTCAAATTTGTGAGAAACTCATGAACAGAACCACCTCTCTAGATGCAGCAATTAATGCTAATTGTAATCGATGAGCAAAACAATGAACATAGTATGCACAAGGACATCATTAAGAAATAATGCCTGCAATCCTTTCCATTCACCAGCGCATATTACTAGCACCATCATATCCTTGTCCACGCATATTTTGAATATCAAGACAATGACGAGAAGAACATCAGATTATTCATTTTTTTAAAGTCAATGCCGATGTATCTTTAACATGAACAATATCAAAGAAGCGTTCTTGTATAACCATCTTTGTCTACAAACTCAAAACAATACCATTTGTTCTCTCTTAGATTCACCCGCGCTTCATCAACAATAATGAAAATTTAGAGTTCCCAATATCTTCACAATTTTATTTCGCACTTTACTGCAAATGAATTGCAAAATCTCCTTTGAATTGTATTGTGAAGTATACTTTGCAGATTTAGGAGCATTTTCCAAAACTACATTTGCAACCTTATCATTATATGATGCCAAAAGTTTAATCATCTCAAGAAATTACCTCGATTTTTTGAATCTGAGTCTCATCATGACCTCTAAAAGCACATCCTTGAAATGCTAGCCATCGAACAGCATCAATAGAAGTTTTCACACATTGTCGATATATTTCGAATTTGTTCAGTACTTTGTGCATTCAATACTCTAATCGATATGTTGTTGGTTTGTTTTAATAAATCCTCACAACTTTTTCACCGATTATTATGCGGTGAACAGGATCCTCCCCCATATCGAGTCAAAAAGGCACATTTCTTTCCATCATTAACCTTTTTCAAATCTTCGAAATCTCTTGAAGTAAAACACATCCCATCCAGGACGTCCAGCTGCTTTCAAAGTAAAAAGACAACCATGGTAGACAATATGCGCATCCGTAGTAGGAGAATACTCAAGCAAGATGAAAAATTTGTGTGAAACCAAAGAAGCATTGAAACGCGAGGATGCTTTTCTGGTCCAGGAAAGTGGGTAGTCTGAACGATGAAAACTGATCGATGGACGAGCTTTCAAATACGCCCGTCTTATTTTATCACGTTGATTGACTGGATATTCCCCATTGGACATACGGTAATCCTGGATCCGTTCTAAGAAAAATCATTTCTTCGTAACATCAAGTATGGAAGATTTAAAAGGCTCTTGGGTTGCCACAACTAGAGATTCAGAAGATGTTCTTCAGCTTCACCTGTTGGAGATTTAAAAAGGACGCTTTTTAAGATTTGAAGTTTCAGCTGTTAAAATCAATGGTGTATTTACTTTCTGGAATGTCAACTTCTTTTCTTTTGAAAAATGAATTGATAGTTTAAACAATGGAAAAAATATAAAAAAGCCCCCATTCTGACAGCCTATTTCGAAATGAAGCCCCCTTGAAATGACAAGTGTACTATCCGACCCAACAAACTACCAAAATGGTATTAAAAAAAGCCCCTTTTTCAAAACCTTTTCCTAAAATACCCTTAGTTTTTAATAAAATAATAATAAATTTTAACTTTTTTTTCCAATAATAATCTCAAACCCCCTATTAGAATGGAATCCACCGGAACCCACCGGCTTACCGTTCAATCCGCCAGTAACCCTCCTCCGGACCGTTTCCTCGGCGTCTTGTCTTTCTCACCACCCTCCTCCTCCGCAGACGCATCCACTGTGGCTGGAGGAGACGAGCTCAACGAAGCCGAGTTCTTCTGGACCACTGATTTCGCTGAACCCAGCCACTACGATGACCACCGCCACCACCATCGACGGTTGGATTTCCAGCAGGAAACGGCCTCCGGTATTCTCGCCGCACTTTCCGAGGCCGATGGCTACCGGCCGTTTCTGTACCAAGAACCTTCGATATCGTTCACGTCATCGTCGTCGAAAGTGGTCCCGATGTTCCCGAGACCGCCGGAGAGGGAGTGCTCGCAGCCCGTACAGTGCCGGAACCAGTCGGCGCCGATGAAGGTGCCGGTGCTTTCAGAGGCCATGGCGAAGAGGAGGAACGGGATGCTCGCTGACGTGTACGACGACGACAGAGGCGACGAATAGATGTTGCCGCCTCACGAGCTTGTCGCCAGAGGCTCCGGTGTGTCTTCTCCGGTGTGTCACCGAAGACAACGTTTTTTGTTCTCGAAGGAGTCGGCGACCAAACTTCTTTTTTATTTTTTTTTTAAAAAATTAAAAGTTTATTATTATTTTATTGAAAACTAAGGGTATTTTAGGAAAAAGTTTTGAAAAGGGGTTTTTTTATACCATTTTGGTAGTTTGTTGGGTCGGAATAGCACACTTGTCATTTCAGGGGGCTCATTTAAAATAGGCTGTCAGTATGGGGGGCTTTTTTATATTTTTCCCTTTAAACTTCGACATGATTCACAAACCTAAATTTTTCAAATTAAATTACAACCCATAAGAGACAATCGAAGTTGATAAACAAGTAAACAATCATATAATAGAAACAATTATATATATATATATAGTCTAAATATAAAAATCATGTAATAAATCATATATGGCTAAAATTCTAAATTTTTTGCTTTATTTATTAACATTTTTATTGTTATCATGGAAAAGACAAGGTCATGAAGCCTGAATGAATTAGGAATAACTAAATAGTCTAAGTAACATAAAGTAGAGAAATATACATACCAATAAAAAGCCACCTAATATTGCCTCCGTGTGAAGCTCCGTCAAAATCTCAAGAAGAAGAT
>FXXK01001457.1:183736-199795 GCA_900184695.1 Betula pendula | reverse complement strand
CATTGCATAAACAAGTTGTGAGTAAAAGATCTTAATTAGTCTCAATCTTACCCCCAACTTTTATGTGACAATGAACAATGTACCATCCAACGACAAAAACAAATCCAGATACATTAATGAACCCGTATATAGCATATATATTCCGTAAAATATTATATAAGAAAATAAATTAAGTATACAAGAACCGTATGAATCTTTTTATTTCTCTCTATAACCTACAACAAATAAATCAGTAACATATGCAATATCCTCAATTCCCATCCATGATCCATCTAAACGCCAAAAAGAATCAATCAATCAAGGCGCAGATCCAATCTCTAGTGCTTCAACAGAGCGAGCGTAGACAAAAACAGGGAGGCCAAAATGGTAGCCCCAGAGACAGCAGCAGAGAATGCAGCTCCTTTCTCCGATTCCGGTGCCGGTGCCGGCGCAAAATCTTGAGCCAACACGGTCGGAGCAAAGGTAGAGACGATTGCTACCACGGCGAAGATAAAAGCGAATACCAAGTTGCTCCCTTGTGCCATTGCTATAACAACAAAAGCAGCTCAAGAGTAATAATTTCTTTCAAACTTTGAAGTAAAAGAAGAGTTTGTAGGAGATGGGTTGCGGCGTGAGTGAATTGGTGGACTCATTGTTTGGAGGGTGCGTATATATAGGGGGTTTATGGCAGTGGGAAAGCGTGTGCCGTGTGGGCCGAGTTCCATGGAAAACGTGGACAGGTGGAAAGGGGGACTGGCCGTGTCGACTGTCGAGGCAAGAGAGAGTTTTAGGCCAGAAGGAAGCATCCATAATGATCTCTATTCTCATATGACGGAATTAAAGTCGTTTTTTTCGCACCGAACGACATTAAAAAAATTTATCGATAAAAAATGTAATATGTTATTAAAATTTTAGTTATTTACGATTTATGTCGTAAAAAAAGTTAAGCCAAAAATTATATTTTGGTTTATTGAAAAAGAATAGTCTGTTTAAAAGCGAAGAAAAAGATTCATACAATTTTAAGAATTTATAAATTCTCAAATTATGTGAATTAAAGCGGTTTTTTGTATCAAACAGCTTAAAAAATACTATTGATTAAAAATGTGACATATTATTAATAAGAATCGAGTATATTTTCATCAAATTCTTGCGCTTTATGTCGTAGAAAAATTTGAGTAAAAAACCGTCTTTTAATTTATAAAAGAGAAAACATTTTTTTTAAAAGTTAAGAAAAAGTATTTGAAAAAGAAATTTTATTTTATTGCCTTAAAATATGTCACTTTTTAATAAATAATATTTTTCAAAATGTCAGATAGAAGAAACGACTAATTCACATAATTTGAAAATATCTTTAAAATTATAGCTTATTATGATCCAAGTAAGAAATGGTCTCACATACGGTGGGTGAAATTGTGGGCGCATTTCTCTGACTGTTCACCTACTAGCTCGCAAATTGCTCTTCTTAGCGTCCAAGTAAAACCACACACTGGGTTTTATTTATTTTTATTTTTATTTTTTTTGAAAGACTGGGTTTTATTTTATTTTTTTATTTTATAAGCTAAAGACTGGGTTTTATTTGATAGGACTAAGTCTATACGCATGTCAGGTTGTGAAATGTGGCACAAAGGTGTGACACAAAATATTAATATATCTAATACGCTATTACCGACACTTTAATTTATTTATATCTACTTAAGCCGTCTGTGGTGTAAGGGTCACAATTTAATTATTATAATGAAATTTCTAATATTCTTCCACGTAACCCTCATAACGTATGAATTTTTTTTTATGGTGTTAGGTATTTTAATAATGGCCTTAACTTCATTTGTTTCAATTTATCCATAGAATATCCACACTCTTATAAAGAATATTACACATAAATAATGGCGATAAAATCATTGTATATTACAATGTATAATACTTTATTATATATTACTTTATGAGCAAATACACTTTATGAATAGACTTTCAATAAGTCATTAGAGTCCAACTTTATTTATATCCCAACGAATAAAAATTATATATGTGCACAAAACTTTATAACAATAACTTGATATCTATAGATTAATAAAGAGAAATTAAGAGTATTTTTGAGATTGCGGGGAAAAAATAGAGTTTTTAAAGTTAAAAAGAATTTTTTAGCAAAAAATTCATTTTTAAGCTTTTACCAAAAGTATGTTTTAGTTATTTTTTTTTTTTAGAGTAAAAAAGTCATAGAAGTATTATTGTAGTTTTTTTTTATCAAATATGTCAGCTTTTGTTTAATACCACTTTTTAAGTACTAACATTACTTTTTAAGCTTTCTAACACAATCTTAAATAGGTTTTAAGTACAAAATGAATCAATAAGTCTGATATGCTCAACGTGATGCTTTACTAATAAACTTTTACGGCACGTTTGGTACATAAAAAAAAATGATCATCCTTTAAGAATATAAATGACTAGAATTGACATTACAAGGAATTTGAACGATGATCATTTTTATTCTTTAATTTGGTGATAATAGATATTTTCTTTTAAGAATTGAATCAAAATTCTTAAAAATACTTAATATTTGTAATAATAATAGCACTAATTTTTTTTTTTACAAAAAAAAAAAAAAAAAAAAACTAAAAAACAGCAAGAATGTTTCGTGGCTGACCACCCAAGAATGTTTCGTGGGTCACTGGATGTGTTTGTGGTTTTTTTTTATTTTTATTATTATTAAAAAAAAAAAATCGAAGGTTGCTCATTGGAAGCACCTGGCTATATAATTGAATTTGTGTATAGTAGGACCCAGAAGGCAGACAATGCAGGCCTTTCAAAAACTGCACAGCTGTCTACAGCGGGACTCGAGGGCTTTTATGACAATTCATTTCTTTCTTTTTATTTTAAAAAGTTAAAATATTAACAAACAATTATTTATTTATTTTTCATTCTTATTTTCAAAACTCATTTCACTTTTATGTTACAAACTCAATCACCAAGTAATTTAGTAAAAAAAAAAACAAATATTTACTTAATTATTTCATTAATTATAAATTATCATATTAATTTATAAATAATTTTATAATAAAAATTATTGTATCTCTAACAGCACTCTCATTGATATACTGGGAAGTAGGACATGGACTCTAACCAATAACACAATGCCCAAAACAAGACAAATTTTAGGGTTTTTAAGGCGTTTTACCCTAAAAGTGTGACTAATAGTAAAACTTTTAGCAGGACGTATTACTAGAGGGTTTGAGGACTATTACCAAGAGCAACTACACTACATTCATAAACTTTATATGAGCCTTTTGAGTCCAACTTTATTTAGATCTCAAATGATAAAATTAATACATAGGTACAAAACTTAATAACAATAACTTTATGTCTATATACCAATAAAGAAAAAAACTACAAAATGAAGTAATGAATCTCGTATGCTCCACATGAATTTTAAATTGTTTTACCAGATACTTATACACTCAATAAACACTATCTCTAACATATACTTGATATGTGCTTACTCGAGATTTCGCTCGTTTTATTTTTAAGTGAAAAAAATTCAAAAAAGTTATTATAGATCTTAATTGGTCTCGTTATAGAATCGAAAATCATGCCACCAGTTTTCCCCCAACTTTTGTATGACAATAAACAATATAACACCCAACAACAAAGAAAATGTTATATTTTATTCTCTTGTCCTTCTCATATTTTTCTATTTTTCAAAATTACCAATAGATTTGTGGTCTCCATGTACAGACACATATAGGGATCACAAATTCAATTATGATTTTGAGAAATAAAAAGATAAGAGAAGGATATCGGTAGATGCTGTAACATTTTTTCAACAACAAAAACAAATCCAGATACAATGAACCCGTATATAACATATATATTCCGTAAAATATGTATACAAGAAAATAAAATGAGTATACAATAACCATATGAATCTCTTTATTTCTCTCTACAACCTAAAACAAATAAATAACATAATGCAATATCCTCAAAGCCCATCCATAGAATCAATCAATCGAATCGCAGATCCCATCTCTAGTGCTTCATCAGAGCGAGCGTAGACAAAAACAGGGAGGCCAAAATGGTAGCCCCGGAGACAGCAGCAGAGCATGCAGCTCCTTTGTTCGATACTGGTGCCGGTGCCGGTGCAAAATCTTGAGCCAATACGGTTGGAGCAAAGGTAGAGACCATTGCTACCACAGCGAAGACAATAGCGAAGACCAATTTGCTCCCTTGTGCCATTGCTACCACAACAAAAGCAGCTCAAGAGTAATAATTTCTTTCAAACTTTGAAGTAAAAAAAAAAATAGTTTGTAGGAGATGGGTTGCGGCGAGAGTGAATTGGTGGCTTCATTGTTTGGAGTGTGCGTACTTATAGGGGGTTTATGGCCGTGGGAAAGCGGGTAGGCTAACTGGGTTGGGTTCCAAGGAAAACGTGGACAGGTGGATAGGGGGGACTGGCCGCGTTGAGGGAAGAGAGAGTCTAGGCCAGGAAGGAAGCATCCATAAAGAGAAAATGTAGATTATTATGTTAATTAAAGCCTTTTTTTTCTTCTAACGGTTTAAAAAATATTACTAATTAAAAAAAGTGATATATTATGAATTGATTAGTGGGCGCGTTTCCTTGACTGTTCACCTACTAGCAAATTGATTCTTTTTTTTTTTTTTTTTTTTGTGAGTAAGCAAATTGCTCTTCTCAGCGTCCAAGTAGGGATTAGGCTTGCATGCTGTAGAAAAACTACAGCATGCAAGCTGTAAAAAAAATGAAGGGTCCAGATCAATTGAAATTTTTTTTCAATTGATTTGGGCCCTTGGATATCTACAGCTTCCATGCTGTAGTAAAACCACAGACTGAGTTTTATTATTATTTTTTTTTTCCAATTCTGCGAGACTGGGTTTTATGTTTTTTATTTATTTATTTCTATTACAGACTGGGTTTTATTTGATTGGACTAAGTCTATGCGTATGTCAGGCTGTGATATGTGGCACAAAGATGTTACACAAAATATTAATATATCTAATACGTTATCACCGCAATCCCAAACGTTTGCCGTCAAAATAGAGTTTTTAAAATTTTAAAAAAAAATTTAGGAAAAATTTTATTTTTAAATTTTTGTTAAAAGTGCACTTTAATTATTTTTAAAGTAAAAAAGTTTCAAAAAAAAAAAATTTAAAAGCTTTTTATCAAACATTATAGCTTTTTATTTGTCACAATTTTTTAGATATTTTTTAAGTTTTTTAACGCAATTTTAATTAAATTTTAAGTACAAAATGAATTAATAAGTCTCATATACTCTACATGACTTTTAAATTACTTTACCAATAAACCTTTAAAACATATTTAGTACATAGAATGGTCATCCTTTAACAATATAAATGGCTATTATTAAAAATACAATGAGTTAAAATGATGATCATTCCTATTTTTTAATTTGATGACACCACATATTTTCTCACAAGAATTTAATCAAAATTCTTAAAATATCTAATAATAATAATATTTTAAAAAAAAATAAAGAAAAAAAAAAACTGAAAAACAGTCTTTGGTGGCTGACCACCCAAGGTCCCCAAGAACGTTTTGTGGGTGTGTTTGTGTATTTTTTTTTTTTTAAAAAAAAAATCTAACATTGCTCATTCGTAGCACCTAGGATAATCTTGACAGATAAATCTAATATGATATGATTTCATCCGGTATTCTGTTTATCGATTAGAATATATTTGAATTTGTGTATAGTGGGACCCAGAAGATAGATAAATGGAGGCCTTTTAGAAACTGCACCGTTTTCTACGGCAAGACTCGAGGGCTTTGTATAGTGATAACACTTTCTCTTTTTCAACACGTTTTACCCGATGGATACGTTTGGCAACCGCTTGCGTTTGCAAGCTCTCACTTATGTAAGGGTATGTATTTCCTTTTTTTTTAAATCCACATAGCCTTACTTTTATAAGGGTATGGAGATATTAGACGTCTGTTTGAAGTAAAGTCTAATTCTACTTGTTTGGCAAGAGTGGTGATTGGTATCAGCCCAGGCTGATGCTACAGTGCATCAGCCTGGGCTAAATCAGAGGAGAGAAAAAAAAAAATACACTGTTTACGGAGTCCATGAACAGTAAAATTACTGTTCATGTGCCTGGGCTGATGCACTGTCAGCCCAGACTGTGTTTTATCTTTACTCGTTTGGCAAAGGGCTGAGTTAGAGTGTGAGGTTTGAATAGTAATAAAAAGTGATTGATGTGATATAAAATAAAAAAAATATTATAAATTTTTTGTATGAAAAAATAAAAATTATTATTTTTTGGCGATTTTTTTTTAATAGTAATAAAAAATATTTAATGTGATATAAAAATTAAAATAATACTTAAAATGTAATCGATAGAATATAAAAAATTAAAATATTTTAAAATAATTATTTTTAGGTGTTTACAAAAGCCCATAGCCATATATATGTCAATGTGTGGCTAATAGTAAAACTTTTCGCCGGACACGGAATTGGAAGGTTTGAGAACTATTACCAACAGCATCTACACTATATTCATAGACTTTATATAAACCATTAGGCCCAACTTTATTTAGATCCCAAATAATAATAACTTGATGGACTAATAGAGAAAAACTATAAAATGAATTAATGAGTCTTATATGCTCCACATCAATTTTTTTTTTTTTTGAAGTGAAAGACCAATTTTTATTGAATAATATGAGAAGATTCTTGCTCAGCAAGTACAAAAGTTTGAATAAAATCCGGGTAACTATTGTACCAGACACCATCTAAAGACTGGTGTAATGCTTCTTTTGCCAACATATGGGCTACTTCATTGCCTTCCCTACGAACATGTGTGACCCTCCAAGACCGAAGGGTACTGAGTTTAGCTCGAACATCTTCGATTAATTGACCATATCTACTCCAAGAGAGAGTATCCTGCTGAAGTGCTTGTACAATAACCAAAGCATCACCCTCTAAAATGACACGTTGAAATCCCATACCACAACATAGGTCAGCCGCCTTCCACGCCCCTATAGTTTCAGCAATGGCCGGATCGGTGATAGAGGCTACAGTGGCGCACAAAGTTGCCAGAACCGTACCCTCCTCGTCACGGGCGATCACACCAACTCCAATTTTCTGAGAGCCCTTAGTTACAGCGGCATCCCAGTTCAGTTTAACCACCCCAGCTGGAGGCCGTTGCCAACGGAGATTCTGCGGACTCATCTGGATCCCATCCCCACGAAATGGATCGGTTTGGGCCTTCTGGTACTCATCCAGATATAATTCCACGTCGTGAACCAGGGAGGATGGAGGTAAGAAAATGCCACCAAAGACCTGGGAGTTCCTCCGTAGCCAGATTCGATGGGCCAAAAGGACTGCCCGTAGGATGTCATGTTCGCTAAGTTTGCCCAGGAACAGAGAGAGCAATTGAAACCCATCAGCCGCTGTCGTTGGGAGTTTTTGAATTTGATTGGAGCATTCCCTCCACACTGCAGA
Organism: Betula pendula; assembly: GCA_900184695.1. NCBI lineage: Eukaryota > Viridiplantae > Streptophyta > Magnoliopsida > Fagales > Betulaceae > Betula > Betula pendula. The sequence continues at coordinate 192,350 of FXXK01001457.1, read as the reverse complement.
GGATGCGGTACACTCCCAGAGAACGTGACTGGTGGTTTCAGAGAATAGCCCACATACAGGACACAGTGGGTCTTGGACAATCTTCCTTTTAAAGAGATGACTTCGAGTGGGAAGGAGGTCGTGGCATACACGCCAAAGAAAACTTTTTATATGCCCTGGAACTTGTAGCATCCATAACTGCCTCCACACTTCAGAAAATGCGTTAGAGGAGGAACATTGGCCGTGGACACCCGTAGTGCGTTCAGTTTCCATGTGGTACGCGCTCCGTACAGAGAAAATCCCTGTGGAAGTGCCGCGCCATATAAGCTTATCGGGGTGACCTTCAGGGCTTAGGGCGAGGCTGCATATACGTGAGGCTTCCTCGGGGTAGAAAGTGTCATGGATGAGCTGGTAGTTCCACCACCGGGTTTCAGCCGAGATGAGAGAGGACACTTTTGCATCCGGAGGAAGTAAACGTACAGGGGACTGAATTCTGAAAGTGGTGGGGCTTGGAACCCATTTGTCGTTCCAGATGCTAATGGATTCCCCATTGCCAACACGCCAAAGAAGGCCTTCATTAAGGAGAGTCCGGGCGTTGCAAATGCTTCTCCATGCAAAAGAGGGTCTTGCTCCCATACTTGCTTCAAGAAAAGATGTGTGAGGGTGATATTTATCTTTGAAGATACGGGCCACAAGGGAATCTGTATTTTGGAGGAGCCTCCACCCCTGTTTGGCTAGCAAAGCCATGTTAAAATTTTCAAGGTCCCGAAATCCCAAACCTCCTTGTAGTTTAGATAGTCCCATCCTTCGCCAACTCATCCAAATCGGGGAAGACTCCGAATTTTTGTGGTTCCAAAAGAATTTGCACATCATTGTATTCAACTCTCGGCATAGAGACTTGGGAAGTTGGAACACGCTCATGCTGTAAGTTGGGATTGCCTGAACCACTGCTTTGAGAAGAATTTCCTTGCCCGCGTGGGTAAGAAATTTCTCTTTCCACCCAAATAGCTTGGCCTTGACACGCCCCACAATTCCTGCAAAAGTACGTCTCTTGGCCCGACCCACCATAACCGGGAGCCCCAGATATTTCTCAAAACTATGGGATGAATGGTTCCCCACTATGGAAAGAATATGTGACCGAAAATCAGCATTAGTGTTTTTGCTGAAATAAATAGAAGTTTTGCTACGATTAACAGTCTGACCCGAAGCTCTCTCATAAGCATCCAGTAAGTCCTGAATATTACACCACTCGGAGAACGTAGCCCGGCAAAAAAGGAGACTATCATCCGCAAAGAAAAGGTGACTTAACTTTGTCCCGCCCCTAGAAATAGGGAAACCTGAAATCTGCCCATCCGTCTCTGCTTTCTGTATAAGTGAACTGAGCCCCTCTGCACACAAAAGAAAAAGATACGGAGATAGAGGATCACCCTGTCGGAGTCCCCTAGTTGGGCTAAAGAGCCCTTGAGGGGACCCATTTATCAGCACAGAGTAGGTAACCGTTCTGACATAGGCCATAATCAACATAATCCATCTCTCCGCAAAGCCCATTTTCCTCATGATACCTTCTAAAAAAGCCCATTCCACTCGGTCATAGGCTTTGCTCATGTCAAGCTTTAAAGCCATGAAACCCTTACGCCCTTTATGCCGCAGCGCCATGGAGTGAAGAGTCTCATAGGCTATGAGGACATTATCAGTGATGGAGCGCCCCGGGATAAATGCACTCTGGAAGTGTGAAATAATGCTTGGGAGGGACTGCTTCAACCGGTTAGCTAGTACTTTGGCAATCAATTTGTATAGCACATTACATAAACTAATCGAGCGAAAATCAGTCACTGAGGTGGGAGAGGATACCTTAGGAATAAGAGCTACGAATGTGGCGTTGATGCCCTCTGCCATGCGCCCAGAATTGAGGAAATTAAGTACTGCTGCCCTCACATCCATCCCTACCGTTGCCCAATGCTTTTGATAAAAGCAAGCTGAGAAGCCATCGGGTCCCGGTGATTTAAGAGGGTGCATTTGTTTTAAAGCTGCATCCACTTCCTCTCCCGTGAAGTCCCTAAGCAACTGGGCATTCATCTCATCAGAGATTCTCGGAGAAACGGCTTCTAGAACTTCAGCAATCCCCCCTGGAGAAGCCGTATTGAATATCCCTTGATAGTATTGAAGAAAAACCCTGCAAATATCATCTGGTTGCTTCCATTCCTGTCCAGATTCATCTTTGATTTGCCCAATAAAATTGTCTTCTTGCTTCTGTGATTTTGCCGCAAAGAGTGAAAAAATTTGGTATTTCGATCACCCCCCCGAAACCAGTTCCTTTTAGCTCGTTGTCGCCACTGAATGTCTTCCATCTCTAACAGCTTTTCAATCTCCTTTTGCAGCACCTGGATAGGTTCCCTGTGCCGCGGGTCATCACTGTTTTGGAGGAGAGAGAGCCGTTTGTATTTTTCTTTGAGTTTGGCCGTCACACTGCCGAACGTAGAAGCATTCCACGCCTTCAGAGCATCCTGACAATGGGAAAGCTTCTGTTGGACCCGCTGTGCAGAGGAAATACCAGATTCGGTCCCTTCCCATGCAGACTTGATAACGGCACTACAATCAGAATCCAGATGCCACTTTGCTTCATATCTAAACAACTTTGCTTGCACCCACCGGTAGCCCTCCTGAGAAAAAGAAACCAGTATGGGCAGATGATCGGAGGTGGTGGAGGCTAAAACTGAAACTTCAACGTGATGGAACAGAGCACACCATTCATGGGTGGCCACGGCACGGTCCAGCCGTTCTTGAGTATACTGGTCCTGTTCTCGGCTGTTATTCCATGTGAAGCGTGGCCCCCTATAGCCAAGGTCATCGAGGCCACAATTATCCAAGGCTAATTGAAAATCAGCCATACGGGATGCACTGCGTAGGGCCCCCCCAGCCTTTTCAGAGAGGTCTAATATCTCGTTAAAATCTCCTGCGCAAAGCCAAGGTTGAGGTCGAAACTGTTTTAGAAATTCAAGGAGCTTCCAGGACTCTGAGCGAAGGGCACGAACTGGATTGCCATAAAACCCAGTGAATTTCCAAGGACTGGCAGAATCCCTGGACGATATAATTGCATTAATGTGGCGAAGGGAAAAGTTTTGAATTTCCACTTCGCTGGCTTCCTTCCATAAAAGCGCCAAACCACCGCTTGTACCTATGGGGTCAACGACGAACATGCCGTCGAACCCTATTTTCTGTCGAACTCGTTGCATTTGAAATTCTCGAATTTTCGTTTCCATGAGAAAAAGGAAACAGGGCTTCTTATTCTTCACCAAGAGGCAAAGTTCACGAACTGTTCGAGGGTTCCCAAGCCCCCGACAGTTCCAGCTTAAGAGACTCATTGGACCCGGCGGGACTGTTCAACAGTCTCCGCCGATCCAGGAAGATTACATTCCTCCTCAAAGGTACAAACTTTGCCTTTTTTCCCAATTCCACCTACTGGGACATCCCCCTCACAAGCCAACAGACTCCGTTTGCCCCCTCCATTAGCTTCTGTCTGGGCCTTTTTAACACCCCCCTGCCACTCTCGAGCCCTCCTTTTCCAGTTGTTCTTGCGAGTCCCATAGGCCACTGGGCGGGCCTCAGTCGTAATGGGCTTCATATTCTGTATGGTACTGGATGGAGAGGTAGCACGTGATGGGATCGAAGAAGAGGGTGAAGATTCGAAAACAAAAGGGGGATTGGGCTGAAGAGGCCCAACTGCTGGATGGTTTGGTGGCCCACTTGTGGGAGAGAAGGCGGTTTTGTCCGTTTCCCAAGTCCCTTCCTGCTGCATTGACTGCGCATCTCCCTTTAAAGGAGTAGGAGTAACTGAAGGATACACACGCTGAGGATCCGCCAAAGATCCCGCCACATCTGCAGAATGAATACCCACATTTATTGAGGAGCTTAAAGGAGCTGCTGACGTTACGGGCGTAATTGGGACCGGATCGTGAGGAGCCGTTTCAGACGTTTTCGACCGGTAACGTGTGCCCGTTTGCGAAGAGGAGGGAGTTGCTTGCCGGGCCGGCTTCACCCCCGGCGTGTCCGAAAACCGTCCCCTAGAAGGTGGCTCCGATGAGGTTGGGAACCCCCTCCCATTAACACGGTTTTGATCCATACGGCGCTGCTGAAACGAAGTCTTGTTGGAGACCTCCGCTCGTAGCCAAACCCCCCATTGATTAATTGCGGTAGGATCATGATTGTCGGATCCTGATTGAGGGCACCCCTTAGAATCATGGGAGATGCGTCCACAGTGAAAGCAAAAGGTTGGAAGTTTCTCGTATTTGAAAGAAACCCAAACCGATTGACCTCCCACATGGATGGCACGCCCCCGTTCAAGCGGTTTTGTGATATCGATGTTGATCCTAATCCGGAGATTTGATCCCCAACCAACCCCGTCGCCGGCAACATTCACCGCTAGGACTTCACCCAGAGATTCACCAATCTTTTGTCCCACACTCCGACCCATACAGAAAAAGGGCATGTCATGGACTTGGATCCAGAAAGGAGAATGGGAGAAATCTATCTGAGATGGAGTTTTGCTTCCATCGAACTCGCTCAGAACAAAAAGATGACGGTCGAAAAGCCAGGGCCGACCACGAAGAACCCTGGCTTTATCTTCGGCTTCGGAGAATTCCAGGATCCAATGCATCGCCTTAAATTCTTTGAATCGCACAGACCCCACCAGCTTCCAAAGGCGCAGCATCATAGTCCGAAGCGCGTCTTTGTTAGTCTTCTTGTCCGTACAAAGCCTCCCCACAAGGCACAAAGCACCCTTTTCTTTGACTTCTGCAATGTCAACATCAGTGATGTGGATGCCCTCTTTTTCCCCTTCAGACAGTGTTAATCGCCCGCAAAGAGCATCCAAATCCGCCATGGCTTCCCCCATCCTATCGAAACTCGGGGAGACTAGAGAAAACTCCTCACTTAGACAGTAGGAGAAAAAAAAAAAAAAAAAAAAAAATTGCTCCACATCAATTTTAAATTGCTTTACCAGTAAATCTTTTGTCATAAAATTTGCAATCATTAATTCAATTTAATAATTATATGCTCAATAGACTTTATATCTCTTTATATTCTTACTTTTTTTTTTTCGAAAAAATTCATTCTTTCATTTATAATCAACAGAAAGATCTAAAGCATAAAGCTCTAAATAGCTAGAGCTAAAAGCTCTAAAATTACAATATCACGAATACACATAGGAATATCTTCTATCCATAGTCTATCCATGATTTGCTTGACAGCTACCTTAGCTAGACCATGAGCCGCACAATTAGCTTCTCTGTTGGTGTGACAAATCTACCAACTACGGAGCATAAATAGAATCTCTTTTGCATCTGCCACCAACTGCCCATATTTAGTCCAATTTGGTCTTGGATCTTTTAAAGCATTAACCACTTGCAAAGAGTCACCTTCCAAAATAATGCTTTGTAAACCCAAGTCTCTGCTAAACTCCACAGCACATAGTGCCGCTTGTGCTTATGCAATGACAGGATCTTGAAGGAAAAAAACAGTCTGACTTTTTGCTGCGATCACTTGACCCGCACAATCTCTTACAATAATACCCATCCTCATACGTTTATTCAAAGAATCAATGGCTGCATCCCAATTAACTTTGTATAGACCAAGTGGTGGAAATTGCCACTTTGTTGGAATTCTTGTAATAGGGAGCTGCGGTGGCCTCCCATCTTTAGCAATAATGTTCTTATAATCAGTAAAAGAAGAAACAGCCTCTCACATTTACTTGATATGTGCTTCAATGCTTACGCGAGATTTTACTCTTTTTATTCTTAGAGCACTAATCGCAGTTTCTTTTAAATATTATTTTCTTTTCTATTATAGAAAAAACTGTTAAAAAAACACAAAAAACTCTCTGCAACAACTTCTTTAAGTATTCTTTAAACTATAAAAACACCAAAGGAATTACTTTTGGTTCCCTTAATCTAGAAAACCAAAAGTAGTTCTTTTAGCATTATTTTAATATAAAAGACTTTCTCTTTTCTCTCTCTTTCTTTTAGTATTTATTTTAAATAATTTTTAATTGACTTTTTTTTTCTTAATATTTAATTTTAATAATACTTCAAAAATATAAGAAAATATTAAAGGAAGCTACGGTAGAACTTATTAAAATAGAAAAACAAAAAGTAATTTAGTTCCCTTCATTGAGAAAATATATAAGAAAAATTACTACTAATACTCTTAGAAAAAAAAAAAAAAAAAAAAAAAAAACTGCAAAAAAGTTACAGTAGAATATCTTAATTGGTCTGGTTGTAGACTCGAAAATCATGCCATCAATCTTCCCCCAACTTTTATGTGACAATAAAAAATATAACATCCAACAACAAAAACAAATCCAGATACAATGAACCCGTATGTAACATATATATTCCATAAAATATGTATACAAGAAAATTAAATGAGTGTACAATAACCATATGAATCTCTTTATTTCTCTCTACAACCTAAAACAAATAAATAAATAACATATGCAATATCCTCAAAGCCCATGCATAGAATCAATCAATCGAATCGCAGATCTCATCTCTAGTGCTTCATCAGAGCGAGCGTAGACAAAAACAGGGAGGCTAAAATGGTAGCCCCTGAGACAGCAGCAGAGCATGCAGCTCCTTTGTCCAATACCGGTGCCGGTGCCGATGCCGGTGCAAAATCTTGAGCCAACACGGTCGGAGCAAAGGTAGAGACCATTGCTACCACGGCGAAGACAATAGCTAAGACCAATTTGCTCCCTTGTGCCATTGATACAAAAACAAAAGCAGCTCAAGAGTAATAATTTCTTTCAAACTTTGAAGTAAAAAAAAAAAAGTTCGTAGGAGATGGGTTGCTGCGGGAGTGAATTGGTGGCTTCATTGTTTGGAGTGTGCGTATTTATAGGGGGTTTATGGCCGTGGGAAAGCTGGTAGGCTTAACTGGGCTGGGTTCCAAGGAAAACGTGGACAGGTGGATAGGGGGACTGGCCGCGTTGAGGGAAGAGAGAGTCTAGGCCAGGAAGGAAGCATCCAGAAAGAGAAAATGTAGATTGTTTCTGTTTGTTGTTTGTTGTTGTTGCTGGTTTTGTAAGTGCTGCTCCTCTGTTGGAGTTGTGACAGTTGTCCCTGGCTGCTTGCCGGTTGTTTCTCAGCTTTGTTTGTTTGTGTTGATTGTTTGATATATACAATTTTGCTTATTCATCCAAAAAAAAAAAAAAATGTAGATTATTATGTTAATTAAAGCCTTTTTTCTTCTAACAGCTTAAAAAATGTTACTAATTAAAAAAGTGATATATTATGAATTGAGTATATTTTTTTTATTATGTTCTTACACTTTTAATAAATAGTATTTTCAAACAGTTAAATAAAAGAAATGACCTTTATTCACATAATATAAGAATTTCTTAAAAATTATAGTATATCTGATCGGGGTAGGAAATGGTCTACAGCGGTGGGTGAAAATTGTGAAATTGTGGGCACGTTTCCTTGACTGTTCACCTACTATTATTAACTTTTTTCCTATTCTGCGATACTGGGTTTTATGTTCTTTATTTATTTATTTCTATTACAGACTGGGTTTTATTTGATTGGACTAAGTCTATACGTTACACGTATGTCTGGTTGTGATATGTGGCACAAAGATGTTACACAAAATATTAATATATCTAATACGTTATCACCGCAATCCCATGCGTTTGGGTTGAAAATAGAATTTTTAAAGTAAAAAAAAAAAAGTTTTTAGCAAAAAAATTAGTTTTAAGTTTTTGTTAAAAGTGTGTTTTAATTATTTTTAAAGTGAAAAAAATAAAAAATATATATTTTTGAAGTTTTTTACCAAACATTACAGCTTTTTATTTGTCACAACTTTCTAGGTAATTTTTAAGCTTTCTAACGCAATTTCAATCAGGTTCTAAGTATAAAATGAATCAATGAATCTCATATACTCTCATTACTTTTAAATTACTTTACAGTAAACCTTTAGAACATATTTAGTACATAAAATAGTCATCCTTTAGGAATATAAATGACTATTATTGAAAATACAATGAGTTGAAATGATGATCATTTATATTATTTAATTTGGTGACACCACATATTTTCTCACAAGAATTTAATCAAAAATTTTAAAATTTCTAATATTTATAATAATAATAATATTTAAAAAATAAATAAAGAAAAAAAAAACTAAAAAACAGTCTTTGGTGGCTGACCACCCTAGGTCCCCAAGAACGTTATGTGGGTGTACGTGTTTGTGTATTTTTTTTTTTAAAAAAAAAAATCTAACATTTCTCATTCGTAGCACCTAGGCTAATCTTGACAGATAAATATAATATGATATGATCTGATCCGGTATTCTGTTTATCGGTTAGAATATATTTGATTTTGTGTTTAGTGGGACCCAGAAGGCAGATAATGGACGCATTTTAGAAACTGCACCGTTGTCTACGGTGGGACTCGAGGGCTTTGTATAGTGATAACACTTTATATTTTTTAGGACGTTTTACCCGATGGGTACATTTTGGCAACCGCTTGCGTTCGCATACTCATGTAAGGATATGTATTGTTTTTTTTTTTTGGGAAACTTTACAGAAGTCTTTTGAATTTTCAAGTGATTTGAAGAATTCTCTCAAACTTTGACTTCTCTC
>FXXK01001457.1:34683-183373 GCA_900184695.1 Betula pendula | reverse complement strand
AAATGAGAGAAGCCAAAGTTTGGGGGTTCTTCAAATCGCGTGGAAGTTCAGGGAGCTTCTGTGAAATTTTTCTTTTTTTTAAAAAAAAATCTGCATATGATATACAGACACTAGACGTCTGTTTGAACGTCTGCTTGAAGCAGAGTCTAGTTCTACCTGTTTGGCAAAGGGTTTAATTAGAGTGTGGAGTTTAAATGGTAAAAAGAAATAATTGATGTAATATAAAATATAAAGAATATTAAAAAAAATTTGTATGAAAAAGTGAAAAATTTTATTTTTTAGTAAATTTTATTTTTAACAGTAATAAAAAGTACTTAATGTGATATAAAAAATTAAAATAATATTTAAAAAATAATTAATAAAATATAAAAAATTAAAATATTTTTAAAGTAATTTTTTTTGAAGATTTACAAAAACCTTTTGCCATACATAACCATATACGTGTCAATGTGTGGCTAATAGTAAAACTTTTCGCCGGACACGGAATTGGAAGGTTTGAGAACTACAGTTTATTCATAGACTTTATATAAACCATTAGGCCCAACTTTATTTAGATCCCAAATAATAATAACTTGATGGACTAATAGAGAAAAACAATAAAATGAATTAATGAGTCCTATATGCTCCGCACCAATTTTAAATTGCTTTACCAGTAAATCTTTTGTCATAAAATTTGCAATCATTAATTCAATTCAATAATTATATGCTCAATAGACTTTATATCTCTCTATATTCTCTCACATTTACTTGATATGTGCTCCAGTGCTTGCGTGAGATTCCACTCTTTTTATTCTTAGACAAAAACTGCAAAAAAGTTATAGTAAAAGATCTTAATTGGTCTCGTTATCATGCCTTCAATCTTCTCCCATGTGATGGATAAAGCCGCGACCCAAAGTGATGATAAAACTATCGGGAGTATGAAGACCCTAAAGATATAGAAATAGTCTAATTTCCTAAAAAATCAATATGACCAAGTAATTTAGATCTATCGCAGTTTTCAAAAAAACTGAACAGTCTAAAATTTAGAGCTAAAGAAGGGCTTTCATCTCATAATATAAGATGCTAGTTGTCTGTTTGAGTTGAATTTTAAGATTGTTAGCTACTTGTTGCTTTTCTGATCTGTTTTCCTATACCATGTTTTGTAATATGTCCCTTTTGAAATATATGAATGAACTTACAAAAAAAAAAAAAAATCCCCCCAACTTTTATGTGACAACAAAAAATATAACATCCAACAACAAAAACAAACCCAGATACAATGAACCCGTATATATATAACATATATATTCCGTAAAATATGTATACAAGAATATAAAATGAGTATACAATAACCATATGAATCTCTTTATTTTTCTCTATAACCTACAACAAATAAATAAATAACATAATGCAATATCCTCAAAAGCCCATCCATAGAATCAATCAATCAAATCGCAGATCCCATCTCTAGTGCTTCAACAGAGCGAGCGTAGACAAAAACAGGGAGGCCAAAATGGTAGCCCCAGAGACAGTAGCAGAGAATGCAGCTCCTTTCTCCGATTCCGGCGCCGGTGCCGGCGCAAAATCTTGAGCCAACACGGTTGGAGCAAAGGTAGAGACCATTGCTACCACGGCGAAGACAATAGCGAAGACCAATTTGCTCCCTTGTGCCATTGCTACAAAAACAAAAGCAGCTCAAGAGTAATAATTTCTTTCAAAGTTTGAAGTAAAAGAAGAGTTTGCAGGAGATGGGTTGCGGCGTGAATGAATTGGTGGCCTCATTGTCTGGACTCTGGAGGGTTCGTATATATAGGGGGTTTATAGCGGTGGGTTCGAAGCAAAACGTGGACAGGTGGATTGGGGGGACCGGCCACGTTGAGGGAAAAGAGAGTTCAAGTCCAGGAAGAAAGCACAAAAGGTCTATGGTCGGTGGGCTAACGCGTTTGTTTGCTATTGGTGCAGACTGTTCACCTACTGGCTAATTTGCTCTTCTTAGCGTCCAAGTAAAATCATGTACGTAATGTCAGGTTGTTATACATGATGTTATGTCCATGTGCAATATATGTCACACCCGCTTTCAAAGGCAAAGTTTCCTTCAAATTTATTCAATTATTCTTTTTATCAGCCTATTAAATTGACATATTTTTAGAGTCCACCTTGCAAACTAAAGATGAAAAATCTCTTATCCTTCTTGCTTATATTCTGTTCATATACCTTCTTGATTTCAACTTTGCTAACTTGAGGGTTCCGTCGTCACCCTCAACGTGTCACTAACCTTTGGTCTTTTTGCAAGTCTTCTATATCGGATGTTCAACAACACGCTTTTTTAAAAATTTACGTGAAAATTACATGTTCTAAAACTACATCTTGAATTAGAGGAATTTAACTCAAAAGAGGGCATCCAACACTTTTCCTTCTCAGTTTTAACTCAGAAGACACTAAAATGTATTAAGAGGGCATGGTCCCTCCCATGTGAAAGGATTGTATAAAGGTAGGTGACTGTAATAAGAGGGCATGGTCCCTGACTCCCTCCTAGTCACTTGTCAAATAATGCATCAACGGGCAACGGCTCTGTAGTGACTGGTCCCTCCAATGGGCTTTAACTAAAGAAAATTGGCTTTGCAGGGTACTATAGTTTTTATTTGAAAAAAATTTACTTCCAATAATTCGGCACTTTTTGTATTTATATTCTTGAAGTTTAAAAATTTGTAACGTTAAGTTCTTATATTTAAAAATTTTGCAGCATCTATTAGAATTTTCTATTAAATTTTAACGGAAGACATCAAAATACTATTCTTTTAAAAAATAAAAAATAAAAACATGTTGACCCACAGCTTTCCATCTTTTTGTTTTTTTAAAAATTATTTAATTAGGGTAATTATGTATTTTTTTAAGTTTTACAAGGGTATAAGAGACATTTCACTTATATACAATTTGATTTAACCCTAAATCCTAACGGTAGGGGTGATATTACAAAATTTCTAAACGTTAAAACTTTATATCACAAATTTTTAAACTTTGAAAATATGATTACAAAAACGCCGAAACATCAAAGGGACAAGTAAAGTTCTCCCTTTTTATTAATAGTTCCTTACAAATTAATGTGTTAGTCACACGTGACACTTCACATCAATCACTAAAATGTGAACGGTCATGTAACAATCTACATGACATTTATTAAGTTTATAAACTAACATAACCAATCATATGACACTTACCACTTTAACTATTAAAATGTAAACTATCACAAAACAGTTCACAACACTTACTTCCATAAAATGTGAACTAATTATAACAACCATACAAATTGAAAACAGCATATTGTCAATCTTAAAACACGTCCATAGCTAGAATAGATCATGGAAGAGCCTTGAGACCTTCGTAGAAAAAAGAGGAAAAAGCATCCATTTTAGTTTTAGGTAGGGCTAGGCCGACCTCAATGCCACCCTCCATATCTCTACTCTCAGTGAGTGAAATGGCTCTCTTGCAATCAATTGAAATCTCCTCTATTTTCTTGGCTCTACCCCACCCAAAATCCGTTTCATAAAGATCCAATTTAGGTGACCCAGCAACCATAACATGGAGCTCCGACCCAAATAACATGACCTCCCAATCCGAAATCCACTTCTCTGCACCCTCAAAAAATGCCTTATCCAACCTCTTCACAGTGCTTCCAATGGCTTTTGCAGCCACAACAACCCCATCTTCTCCCATTAACTCATTCCTCATTGCAATTGCCTGGCCAAACCCGACACAGTTACCGAAATACGTCGCCAGCACCGGAAAGTCCAGACGGGTAATTCCGCCGGCAATGAACCCAAAGTAATTGGGATCGTCTCCATAACATTTCTCAAATATCGTGCTCTCTTGGTTCTTAATCAAACAAACCCATATAAATGCACATGTCAGTACATATGCAGACATGTGTATGGGAAGCGACACATTATTTTTCTTGCATTCAGCAATAATCCATGTTTTGATCCTTTCCATGTCAGTCGAGCCGACCACAAATGTGGCTCTAACCATGTCGGACAAACTTGCAATATTGGCTTCATTACCTGCAACAATATCTTTTGAATATCTTCTCTTCCACCACTCATTCAAGAAAATGCCCTCGAGCCCATGTGAGTCCACAATCACCTTCCTGTCGAAACAAGGTAAAGATTTGATGGAGAAGGAGTCTCCAAATCTGTAAAACGAAGCCCAAGTCTTCATGAAATTATTGAACGTTCTTCCATCAGCTGCAACATGGTTGTAAGCTAGCCCAATACAAATGCCAGAATTTGGAAAAACAGTAGCTTGAACGGAAAGCAAAGGAATCAATTGTTTTTCACATGACACACTCGTTGGCAACTTCGGCACAAGTCGGTAGAATTCATTGGCATCTCGTGGATGATTACCTGTTATATTAATATAAATTAAATGATTAAATTCATCTTTCGTATCAGCTTAACTTTTGGACTAAATTATAATTTAATATAATATTAAAACAAAAATAATAAGTTCAAACTTTATTTTCATCATTTATTTATCCTTATTTATCAGCTTACAAGTAGCAATTTAACATTACCTGAGAGACGGTTGAAATCTCCACCGGACTCCGTAAGTGTTAGCTTAACCTTGTCGCCTTCGGTGTAAACAAGCTCCGGCTTGTTGGGTTTGTGCGATGACTTGAGGTTTCCAGCCAAAGGGTAGTAGTGTTGGAGAGTCAAGGAGAGGGAGTGCTTGAGGTTGGGGACGGTGGTGGATATGAAGTGAGAAGTGGGATGGGGATATTCATAGAAGAACAAAGGTTGGCTTGGAGTGAAGAAAAGCCATGGAATGTCAAAGAAGGTTAGGGGGAGTGATGTTGGTGGAACTGAATTTGGTGGGGGAGAAACATGACAATGCTCAAGAACCTTGATTGTAGAGGATTTTGCCATAGATGAGAGAGAGAGAGAGAGTAGGCCGGGTGGAATGGTTCTTTTATGTACACAATCTATAGCATTGTACTAATATATGGGGGATTGGTACCTAACAATTGATGCCTAGTATTTAAATATTTATCCAAAAACAAAATGAACTAGAATGGAGAGTTCGACTTGCGAAAACAGTCAAGTTATGTTGCTTTTTTCATGCTGGAAACGTGGTGAAATTTGGGATTCAGATGAGTGCATGGCAACTTCTTTGTGATCTCCGCTGCTTGAATTATAGGAAATGACAAGGAATTCGAGCAAGAAATGACGGAAGTGGCTCAGGTTTAGAGGTGTTAAGACATGCGAATCTTGCACTTTGGACTGCTCGAGATTTTGTCAAGACACCTCGAACCCGATGTTCCTTCTTTTATGTTCAGTCCGAATTCGGACAGAAAATTATAAGGGATCTCAGTCCCTTCTTTCTGAGCCGCTTGCAGTTCAGAAAATTTGGTGCATGTATATAATTATCATCTGAGATTGAAGATAATAAAATAGAGTGATTCTATCATGAGGGGATCTTCCAATTTTGGGAAAACTGCACGACCAAGTTAGTTTTTTTCTTTCTTTTTTACAAAAATAAATTTCTTATATTAAATGTGTTTTGCTTATAGGTTACCAGGCACAGGCAGGCAAAAAAACAAATTTGCAGGAAGAGTTGTTTGGACTAGAGCTTCTTTTTTTGGTTCTTCGTATGGGATATGGCTTAGGTGCTGGCACTTATGCTGGATTTGGGTTTGGATTAACTACAGCATAAGTGCCGTACAAAATTTTACAGCACCTAAGTCTATCCCTTGGTATGAGGGCCATTTCACTGACCTGGCATTGAGGTTGGCTTTAGCCCCACTTAAGTCTGAGATGGATGCTTTGGGCCTTTTGGCACTCTCTTTGCTCAAGGTCTCAAATCATTTTGTGATTTTTTTTTTTTTATTCAATGCCGGGGAAAGGGGGAAATCATTTTGTGATTTATTCTATTATATTGCTTAAACATAATTTATTCTAATAAAATATCATTTTTTTAATTAATTCAAACTTTTGATATAAAATCATTAATTGCTTAAGGCAGAGTGATTGCAGTTAGAGACAATAATTATTAATCGCAACCGCTTATACATCCCTAATAAGAAGCTTTCAGTAGGTTTACTTATCCAAACAAATGCTCAGATTGTCAGCTTCTCACAATCTCTTATTCGAGTGAAGAGAGTAAACATAATTATCAGAATCCCTAAAAAATAAGCGATCTTGGCCCCTGAATAAAAACGTTTGCCAATCGTGCTAACTGCTAACTTTCAACATTTGTGGTCCTATCTTTTTTATGGTATAATATATATATATGATCGATTATAAATTTAATTGTGATTTTAAAAGTCATATCGCTTTTGATTGACACAAAATAAACACGTAGAATGACATATATAATTACTCAATTTATATTCCTTTCACTATCTATAAAGTTTGGTCAATTACGAAAGTTGGGCCCAATAAAAAAAAAAAAGTGCAAAAATTGGGCTTGGGCTCTCAACATTTATGGTCCTTTTCTTGTTTTGGTAAGAGTTTATACTCTTTTCACTTTCAATCACGTTGGCACTTTTACTATAGTTGGATCAAGCTTTGAAACATCTCCATCAATGTCCCCCCCATCTGCCTGGCTGAGCCATGCCATTATGCCAAGACAACGGCGTCATGGTCCATCTAAATTTCCTGAGATTACTTTTATGCCCATGATAATCTAATGATATTCACAACTTACTGATCCCACGTGAATGGGTAGATGGATAGGATCGACATTCTCAATAATGCAGTCATGCAATTTTTTAAAGGACATTAATTTTCCATAAACTCGTAAGCGACACGTCCTTTTAAGCTATTAAAATAGTATGTAAAATTTACTTTTTTTTATTTAAAAATAAACTTGTAAAAAACATATACTATTAAAAAATATATATATTTTTCACGTTACAAAACTAAAGATACATGTCCCTTTAAGGTTGGTATGTACAAAATTCGTGTCATTTTCTAAATTCCCGAAGTGTTCAAAATTGGAGAGAGCTCATATGTAGAGCCTGAGATTCTGTGCCCGTAGAATCACTCTATATGAACAGTTTTATTATTTTCAATCTATTATTATTATTATTTTTTGTGATACCACTCGATCTAAAATTTTAAATTGGTTGAGCCATTTTTTATTTTCTGTTCAAGTTGGTTGGAAGAATATTAGTAGCAGATGCTTTATAGCTTGTTCACATTTTTAAATATAAAAAAAATTTTAAAAAAAAAAAAAAACTATGAAAAGGCATATGTAGTTATAGGACTGGTTTCTTTCCCAATAAATTATTATAATTCTAAAATGTACTCTACTCAATAAACAGTAAAATGACAAAAGAAAAAAGTAAAAAAAACAAAAAGAATAAAATAAAAATAAAAAAAATATTTAATTAATATAGAAAAAGATAAAAGAGTCTATTGTAAAGTATTTTTTTAAAAAAAAAATAAAAAAATAATTTTGTACTCTAAATTAAAAATAAAATAAAATGATGAGATATATATGCTGGGCTCTAAGTCTGGACAAAAGATTTGAAGCGATCCGGTCCTAATTCCACCCTAGGTATTGGGAACCAATTTATAAACATGATATTTTTGTCTTATTTAACATTTGGAAATCATGTGAGGAATAGGTCAATTTCTATTCAGGTCAAAATTTATTTATTGGGTCATACACTTGACAAAAAAAAAAAAAATGTCCTTCAATCAAAAGAAATCTTAAAATATTTGAAAGGTTTGGGACCGTTAAGTGTGGGGGACCGGGGGTCATAGGGAAATGCTTTTCCGCCCCTGCGGCATTTGTGATCAGTTAAAGTAAGAGTCTGATAGCTTATTGGTTGATTGATGATAAGAACAGTAACATATGTCGGAGTTAATAATGAATTTTTATTTTTCTAATCAAATAGAAAAGTCAATAGAGACTCATAGAGGGCTCCCAACGAAAATAGAATACAGAAATTAAATAAGAAATGGGCAAAAATTGGCCCAGTTCTTTATATTTTGGGCAAAAAAAAAAAAAAATGGGCCATATTATGCAGTTTCTGAATAAAAAATAGCCGTGAATTGAAGGCTATTTTATTTTGCTGTTATTTTGGGTTCCTATTATTGTGATTCTTGGCCGTCTTCCTCTCGCCTTCAAACCCAGCAATCTAAAGCCTGGCCATTGAACCCAAGACCAGGTGGGAACAGCAACTCTAGCCCTGGTGGGACTGGGATCTCTTGTTCCTATTATTGCGCTGTTATTTTGGGTTCCTACTATTTTGCAGTGAATTGAAGGCTCTTTTATTTGGGTTCCTATTATTTTGTTGTTATTTTGCTGATATATGTCCTATTATTGTGCATTCAGTTCAGCTTCCACAGACAATTACTGAGAGTTAAAAAGTTGGTTTTATGAAAATAGTATTTATTTAAAGTAAATAAACATTCAGAGGATTTGTTGTTTAATAATTTGAAAAATAGCTAATTAAATCTTAGAAAAATTTCAGAGAGTTCATTGTGAGTGCGCTAAAAAGCTGAAACAACCCCCCCCAAAAAAAAAAAAAAGGAAAAACATAAAACAAAAAAGATGTTGAAAAAGAGGCACTACCATTTTCCTATTAGTAATCATGGAAGAGAAAGAAACTTCTATTACAAAATTTTCCGCACAACAAATAAAACCAGGTAGGGACAGGGACAACAAGTTAATTAATAATGAAAAATTGCGTTTACTGCGAAGATGCCCTCGCTGCCTCTTCATTTAGAAGAACTTCAACTTTACTCTAAATCCCATTCTCTCTCTCTCTCTCTCTCTCTCTCTCTAATGGCTAAATCGTTCACAGTTAAGGTTCTTGAGCATTGCTATGTCTCTCCCCCACCCACTTCTTCAGTTCCAGAAACCTCACTCCCTCTAACCTTCTTTGACATACCATGGCTTTTCTTCTCTCCAGGCCAACCTCTGTTCTTCTATGAATATCCATTCCCCACCTCCTTTTTCACATCCACAACCCTCCCAAATCTCAGCCACTCCCTCTCCTTGACCCTCCAACACTACTACCCTTTTGCAGGAAACCTTCTGTTACCAGCTGAACCAGGCAGGCCCGAGCTTGTTTACTCCGACGGTGACAAGGTTGCATTGACATTTGCGGAGTCCGGCGGAGACTTCAACCATCTTTCAGGTTGTTAAACTGCAACTTATTTTAAAAGTTTTAGTTTATAAGAAAAAATTAGAGAAACTTCAAAAAAATTTATATAAACTTTTAGCTGCTTTGAAATATTTATTTCAATAGTTAACGGCTTTCATTAGGCTACTGAACTTTTAATTTTTTTTCATTTATCAGTAACTTCCTGTGTTAGATTTTTTTTTTTTTTAAATTCGGTCAAAATTTTCAAAATATTATGTATTTTTCACAAAAAAAAAGTATAAAAATATTTCAAATATTCAAGTGTGAGTATTTTTATAATTTTGTTAAATCTTGACCAACGCCTAAATTCTTAAAAAAAAAAATTTCATACTTTTTTTCCTAAAAATAAGTGTTATTTTGGAAATTTTACCATCCATCCTTTAAGATTTAACAGAAAATCCTAATGTAAAGAATAATAGTAAAAAATTAGAAATTCAATAGCCTAAAAATGAGAGTTTTTAAACATGACATTGACATTATAAAACGGCCAAAAATTTAGGAGGAGATTCTTAAAATTTATCCAAAAAAAAAATTAATTTAATCATATAATTTATATTTTAAGACAGGTAATCATCCGCGAGATGTCAATCAATTCTACCAGTTTCTGCCCAAGTTGACGACCTCTGTGTCAGGAGAAAAGCAATTGCTTCCTTTGCTTGCTGTTCAAGTTACTGTTTTTCCAAACTGTGGCATTTGTATTGGACTGACATACCATTACGTTGCTGCTGATGGAAGGACCATCAACAATTTCATGAAAACTTGGGCATGGTATTGTGGTCTTCGAGATTCTTCTTTTCCCATCAAGTACCTGCCGTCTTATGATAGGTCTGTCATCATTGACACAAATGGGCTCGAGCAGATTTTCTTGAAAGAGTGGTGGAACAGAAAATCTCCACAAGAAATTGTTGTAGATATGTCCAATATGGTTCGAGCCACATTTGTGATGAGTTTGGTCGATATGGAGAGGATCAAACAATGGATAATAGCTCAATGCAGAAAGAAAAACCAGTCACCACCAATACATCTATCACCATCTGTACTAGTTTGTGCATTTGTTTGGATTTGTCTGCTTAAATCCCAAGTGGGTTTGAATGGGAAATGTTTTGGGGAGGATCCAACTTATTTTGGGTTTAATGCAGGTGGGATTACCCGTCTGCATTATCCAGTGCCTGCAACATATGCTGGCAATTGCCTTGGGTTTGGCAGGTCAATGGCAAAGATCAATGAGTTGCTTGCAGATGATGGGATTGTGGTTGCAGCAGAGGTGATTGGAAACACTGTTAAGAAGTTGGACAAAGCAATTCTTGGAGGGGCCGAGAAGTGGATTTCAGAATGGGAGGTGTTGATTGGATCGGAGCTCCATGTTTTGGTTTCTTGGTCCCCAAAATTGGATCTTTATGAGACGGATTTTGGGTGGGGGAAGCCTACAAAAATAGAGGAGATTTCTATTGACAGAATGAGGGCCATTTCAATGACTGAGAGTAGAGATTTGAAAGGTGGCATTGAGGTTGGCTTAGCTCTGCCCAAGTCTAAGATGGATGCTTTTGGCACTTTCTTCATGGAAGGTCTCAAATTGTTTTGTAATCCATTTAATTAGTATATTAAATTAAATGGTTTAGACTCTTGAATTGCTTTTATAGTCTAATCTAATATAACACACAACCAATATAAAAAACTCACATACATGTACGTTTTACAATTTTCTTTGAGTTTGGCTTGCTTCTAGTGAAAAAATAGACGGTTAAGATTGCAAGGAGTGGAGAGAATTTCTGTTTGAAGAAACTCATAATCAAATGAAAAGATAAATAAGAGAAATAGAGACAAGAAACTTTCGAATGGTTCAGTATTAGACACTTATGTCCTCCATTAAGAAAGAGCTCGAAATGGCTACATTATATTCTTATTCCTTAATAACATTTTCAATACAAACTTTCGGTAGAACTCACCTTTGCAAAACGGTTATAAGATGAGTGTTCAAAAGTTTATATACACACGGTTAAAATTATATTTAAGTTATGTAGGACACTTAGGATTGTAACATGGTGTGCTAAACATCCCATAAAACCTTTTTTTCACAAAATTTCCATCAAAACGTGGCTGCCATCCGCCCTTAGTTAATAATACCCACCCCTTTTGCTCTAACAAATTTTACCACAAACCACGCTTGAACCAAGAAGCTTGTCTGCCCTCCAAATTAAACAAGATGTTAAAAATAGGGAAACATGAAATGAAATACCTGCCTTTTGTATTCCGAGAAAATCTCAAACCCCTCACCATAAATGCCTCTCAATCCCACCATGTTTCAGCAGGCTGAAAATTCCATAGGCATCAATCTCTCTTAATTGTTTAATTTCTTGAGGTTCTTGCCCATCACGCCTGTAGCTTTGCCATAATGGAGATGAAGAAGATGGCTTGTGCAGTCCTCTTCGCTGCGGCCTCAGTGAGTGCAGTGTTGGCTCATGGTCATGGTTATTATGAGTACTCGCCGGCTCCGGCACCCGGACCAAGCAGCGCCGCCTCAGCCAGCTTGCCTGTTGTTGGTTCTATGGTTGGTGCTTCTCTTGTGTCCCTTGTGGCTTACTACTTGCAGTAGAATTTTATGAAAGATTGAAGAGAGATCAGCAGGCTTCAAATGACAAGATTAAGATTTATCGTTTGTTGGTCTGTTCTGGGATTTTCTTGTTGTATCTTTTCTTTCTTATTTCTTTCATGTACTATGCAAATGGTTTGGTACCATGAAATAAAAAATGCCATGTGGCGCTGATTATTATAGGTTATGTTTTTACATTGTGAATGATATTCTTTTTCCATTTTACGTTTACTTCTGCGATTTTCCAAGTCAAAAGTATTATTTAAACAAAATTGCATAAGGTTGTTTGAGGGTGTGTTTTAAAAAAATTGCGTATGCATTCTAAAATTGTTGGCAAAGAGGTATTTTTAAAAAAACGCATGATTTTAAAGGTTAAATCGCGATTTTATTAAACGCTTAACTGCATTTTCCAAAAATTACCAAAAGAAAACATGTCAGATTAGTCTCAAAGAGTCCTACGGATACAGAGTGATCACAAGTTGGCTGAATTGTGAGATGTTTCTGAAAACCCTTGTGAATTTGACAGTAATATTCAATATCTTACCACATGATAACATAATTAGAAATTGGAAGCTTCCTATTAGTCAGTTCAATTAGCAGCTCAGATTTTTGGTTGGGAAGCCATATTCCCATTTTTAAACCTCTTGTATTCGGATTGGGATTTCCGCTCTCATTCTTTGCTTGAATTTGAAGAGGAAATTCTAGGGGATATGAATCCCTTGTTTTCATTCACACAGGAAAAAAGCTACAGAGAGTACAAAGTGCAAAACAGTGGTTTACTAATTAAAGCAACGAAAACACCTCATTACGCTCAGTCTTAGAGGGCCAACACTCAATCATATGACACTGCCTGGGAAATTCCCCAGTTATCACCAAAAGACCTGTTGTGGCTATTGTCTTAATTCCCCCACTCCAATTCCCTGTCTATGGTAGAGAGGCTGCAATTAATTGCAGAAGAGCTATGCCTTAAATTGCTCAACGAAACCACACATCAGACCAATCAGCATGGAGCATAGTATCTCTACATGAATGGTCAATTTTACATGCTCTACATCCGATCAATCACCATCAATTTCACTCTTTTCCTATAGGGAAAAGTATGTATACTTCCTTCAAACTATTACCTCATGTCAATGTCCCTCCAAACTATTAATTATGTCAATGTCTCCTCTAAACTATCAAAAATTGTCAACGTCCCACCTCAATGACAAAAATATCATTCATAAAATTATTTTGAAAATAAAAATCTTAAAATTATATTAAAAAACAATTCTTTTCTTTTTTAAAAACTAAACTAAAAATTAAAAAAAAAAAAAAAAAAAAAAAAAAAAAAAAAAAGAGAAACCAAGTTGTAGCCACCTTGATTTTTTTTCTCCCTTTTCCTAATTTTTTGTTTTTAATTTTAATTTTTTTAATATAGAAAAATGTCTCCCCTAAATTGTCATTCCTTGATTTTTTTAATTATTATTTCTAATATATATATATATATATATAGTTTTAGTTTTTTTTTTCAAATTTATAAGGATATTTTTTGTCTTATTGAATTTTTTAGGGTTATTTGTGTTTTTAGTCTTATACAATGTGAAATATTAGCTCGTAACTAGGGGGGTTCGTCGGTTAAGTCGGTGTCGAAAATAGCATTTTCGCCTTTCGCCAAATCACAGTCGGTAAAGTCGGAAATTGTACCGACTTTACCGCATGTGGCTTGTTTCGCCTACCGACATTACCGACTTTTGTCGGTAATGACGGTCGGAAATGTCGGTTAAATCGGGTCAAGTTTCTAGTTCGGTTGGGGTAGCCCATTGCACTTTTTGGCCAATTTTTAGATTATGGTCTTGCAGCTTATGCGTTTTTGGGTCAAAAAATATGATTTTTAATATGGCCATTTTAAAAAATTATAGATATTTTCAAAAATATATATGACCTAATAAATATAAAACCTGTTTCAAATTTACATTCTCATAATCAACATTCACAAACCTATTAAGTCGGTCATTTACATTCTCATAGTGACATCATAAAATACTTAAAAAAAAATTTACAAAAAAACTCTTACAAAGTGATGTGGCACAACATGATTAGATTCCTCAAAATGTGAATTTTTCTCATTTCCAATTATATTGATTATGAAAATGTGAATGTCGGTTAAAGTCGGTAGGCGGTCGGTACAAAACCATTTTCGCCTACCGACCGACAAATGTCGGAAGAAATTTTTTTCTTCCGCCTACCGACCGCCAGTGGGCGGTAGGCGGTCGAAGACGGTCGAAACTCGGTCGATACACGGTCGGTACGCGGTAGCGGGTGAACTTGCACACCCCTACTCGTAACACCCATTGAAAAAATATTTGGTGAAAAACATGTACTCAGTCAGATAACAAAATGGAGACCAATGACCATATTATATAGAATGCCAAGCTGGCATACTTGACTGTTTTCTGTTATGGTTGTGTTTGAGGCATACTAGGGGTATTTGTTAAATAGTTATAGATTTTTTTTTTAATGATTGTAATAAGAAGTGATTGATATAATATAAAGTAAAAAGAATGTTGTAAATTTTTTGTATGGAAATGTAAAAAAAAAAAAAATTATTTAAATAGTAATAAAAAGTGAGTGATGTGATATATTAAAAAAAAAGTTATTAAAAATTAATTGATAAAATATTAAAAATGGTGTTGATTTTTGAAAAAAAAAAAAAAAAAAAAAGAGAATGGGAGTTAAGCAATTAACAATCAGCGCCACTATTTGTAAAGGCAAATCCTCTTCTTTAATGCTTCAACCTTTTATAGTTCTATGCCTTCAAATACTAGTAAACTACATACCAAAACATATAAAGAATTGTATCTCTCTATCCTTGTTAAAGGGGATTGGAGAAACATATCCCTTAGCTAAAGAAGTGCTATATCAAAATTTTAGGTTCAAATTCATATTTTATACAAGCATATTTCCCTTGGTTGATAATTTTCATCTAATCCAGGTAACAGGATCCCTTATAAGTAGAGTGCTCTTCATGGTTTTAGATTCAAAACCCACTAAGTTCAAACTGTCTCTTGGGGCCAACCTCCTAAGTGAAACCCGCGACTTAATCGGTCCATGCTGAAAAGGGTATAAGGCATGAATTTCAAGTTTACTTGACAGGAGTGAGTACATAAAGTAGCCATTCCTTAAAAGGGTTTCCAAAAAAAAAAAAAAAGGTCTAGTGTCTCACATGTTTTAAACATGTCTTGCACTCTAGAAAAAAAGAAGGGACCTTTTGAGAGCTGGAGATATTAAAGACAGACAAACACAATAAGGACAAATTCTAGATAGTTGGAGGATCTCTGCTAGTGCTAGTGCTTCCTTAGGCAGCCTTGGCCCTTGGCCCTTGGCCATCATGAAAATCAGGGCATAAGGAATCTTTTCACACATTTCATGCACAAATGTATATGACACACAACGTGGCATCAGACACCACCTAAATGAATGACAGCAAACAGTTCCATGAACTGATGGTCACAACACATGCTGTCCATGCATTGGAACATGGACCTTGGACCCCATATCCCATTCTCGTTTGCCAGGTTTTAACCTATAAATAACCGAAGTCCAAAAATCTCAGACACCCACATACGCAAAAACCATCTTACTAGGGCTCTGCTTCATTGCCTATGGCCTTCATGAGGGTTTCCTTGGTTACAGCCCTTTGGCTTACTGCAATGGTGTGCTCAGAGCTGAGAGTCTATTCTTATGAAGAGGAATTGGCTCCTACGCCGGCCTTGATTCCCGGGTCAGCCTTTGCTTCCTCTGCTTCGACTCTGCTTCTGGGACTCTCTCTTCTGTTTTATGTTCTTGGTGTTTTCATGC
This sequence comes from Betula pendula, assembly GCA_900184695.1. Taxonomy (NCBI): domain Eukaryota; kingdom Viridiplantae; phylum Streptophyta; class Magnoliopsida; order Fagales; family Betulaceae; genus Betula; species Betula pendula. Next base: position 167,810 of record FXXK01001457.1, on the reverse strand, counting down.
ATTAAATTCTGTGTATAAATGACTTATTATCTTTCTGTAATTCCACTACTATATTATGTTTAATATTTTCTTTTCTTTTTCTTTGGTCTGGCTCTTCGTTTTTTTTTTTTCTTTTCCTCTGAACATGAAAAAGGTAAGACAAAAAAAAAAAAACAAATTAAAGAATAGGATTTTTTCCACTCTGATTTCTAATGGAAGATATCGAGAGAATGCTCCAAAACACAAGTTTGAAGCGGCCCATTTTACAATATAATGCGCTTTAAAATTGGCACATTTTAGAAGCAGAGGTCTGGCTCATATATGTGTATCTTAATGTTGCTCAAGAACTTTCAATGCGGGCAAATTTTACCAATTTCTTCTAGGCCTAGCAATGTACTGTACAATTCTGCCCGTCTAAATCAATGTAAAAAGTTTGTGCCACCACTCATCAACAACAGACTGATAATGAGTACCAAACCCAATTTGTAATTAGGGTTTGACAATTTTGTATGCAATTCCAGTTTGACATGAAAATAATACAAAATTTATGTATTAAAATTTAGTATAATAGGTTCGAGGCAAACTAAATTGAAATATTTCGGACATGATTAATAAATAGGTTAATTTCATATCATTTAGCTTAACCTGCAATTGATTTGCATAACTTTATAAATTTAAATTACAAATTTGCGATAAAAAAAAAAATCCTATGACCACATTTTACTCATGTGGCGCCGCCAGAAGAGAATTTTTCTCCAATGAATCAAACACCCCGTCCCTTCCCCTCTCTCTACCCTTTTGTGGTGAGTCTCGCCTAGTGACAACACTCGGTTCCATGGTCATGAGTTAGTCTTTCAATCCTCCGACTTCTACTTTTATTCTTATAATTTTCTTTAGGGTTAAAATTTTTTTAAAAAAAAAAAACACAAAATTAGGAGGGATTTTTTTTCTTGGGCTTGGCTTTGTTTGTTAACATGTTTTGGGGTGGAGTAATGGTATATACTCAACATGTATTCACTTTTAATCCTCTAAAAGCTGGTGGTTCTCAAGTTAAAAAATTTATTTTTACCCGTCAAATGTTATAGGATCACGTCATATCAATTTTTAGAGAATAAAAAGTGAATATTTATCAAGTATAGCATTACTCCTCTATAGGGTGTTTGTTTTTATAAAAAAAAAAAAAGAAAAGAAATGTTTTTATACAACATAAAAGTAAAAATTATTTTTATATTTTTAGAAATATTTTATGTTTGAGTCGTTGGTAATATTTTTATTTCAAAAAACAAAAAATTTAACATAGCCATAATACCATGGGAGCAACCCGTGGTTTTTATTGCGAAGAAAAAAAAAAAAAACCAAGGTTTCTCTCTTTCTCCCTTAAAAATAAAAAACAAAAAATAAAAACAAAAAAATTTAACATAGCCATAGGCCCATAATACCGTGGGAGCAACCCATGGTTTCTCCCTCTCTTTCCTTAATTGTCTCGCATTCCAAGCAGACTCTCTATTTAGTCATGAAAATTTTGCTGGAATTCATGTGATATTATTATTCGAGGAGGGTTTCTAGGGTTCTTCACTGATGGAACTTCTTGCCTGATGTTTATGCCTTTCTTTCGTGGGTTTGCTTGTTTGATCGATTTCATGCTCATTTATATCATTTCGCTGAATTTTGGGTCCTCTTCTCTTTTGGGTTTTTTTCAATTGAGCATCAAAGTTCCTCCCACCTAACTCTTTCTCTCTCTTTCCCTCACGACAGAGACACACATGGCCGCCATGTTTTCACGAAGGCTCAGCTCTAAGCTTCCAAAATCATCCCATTTATTCCCATCATCCACCACCTCTTTCGTCATCTCCTCTAATTCTCAATACTCTAATTTCAAGCCCTTCTCATGCCTCTACCCTCAATACTTCAATTCTGCAGTATCACAATCCCCACCAAAAACACTCTCAAACCCAAATGTCAATTTCTTCATTGCGCCTTCCACAAACTCCACCAAATCTCGTGATCCATCACACCCAAAACCCCAAAGTTTCCATCTTGGCTCCGTTGGGTCATACCCAAGTTCTGTTATTAGTTCACAAAGCTCTCATCTAAATCCTTTGAAAACCCATGAGTTCAAGCACCTAGCTTTGGTTGGTGCAAAACCCATTAGTTCCAATCTTAGTTTGATACGGCCATGTTCAAGTTCTAGTACCAAGTTCAACAGTTTTGACCTTTATTGGTTTTCTAGAGGGAAACCCAGATTTTATTCCACCTCTGATCCATCCTCAGAATCTGAGAAACCCCCAAATCCTAGTCATTACCCAAGCCAAAACCCTGATTTCAAGCACCAAGAAATTGAGGGACCTACGGTAGAACGTGACCTCTCGGCTTTGGCCAATGAGACGCGAGAAGTTCTTGAAGGGATGATGAAGACCGTATATGGTTTAAGTAAAGCTGTGGCCTTTCTGGGTCTGGCTCAGCTTGGCCTTGGAGCTTGGACTGCTTACATTACCAAGGCTTCACCTTTTTCTGAGATTTCAATTCAAAGCGCTGTGGCATTTGGGTTTCCATTTGCATTGGCCTTCATGTTAAGGCAATCCTTGAAGCCAATGTACTTCTTTAAGAAGATGGAGGAGCAAGGTAGGTTGCAGATTTTGACTCTGACTCTCCAGGTTGCTAAGAATTTGAATGTCTTATTCGTTCGAGTTCGTGGGGTTACTTTCATGTGTATTGCCGGATTGTCAATTGGATTTTTGTTCACTCTGCTGTCAAGATAACTTAGCTTTGTTCTAAAAATAATGATATAGATTTACGTTGGATTTCCGTGGAGTTGGATTTTTGTTTTCTCGTTTGATTTTCCTTGGAGGGTATATGCTCTTGTTTCATTCTGTAAAACGACCAATTTTGCTTAAAAAGTGGTCAATATTTTCTTATTTCAAGAATTAGTCCAACGGTCACTTTAAATTTGATTGCTGTCAAAACGATATCTATGTATCTGTATAAACCTCACATGTTAATGTTGAGCCAATGAGCTAAGGCTTTCTTTCCCCCATAAGAAAGAGCTGGAGGGTGAGGTTGGGAGTTCAAGAAGTATCTCGTGCCTGATTTAGTATGGCAAAGTTTTGGTCTTGGGCATAGCATTTGACACATCACTATGACACATCAGGAGTCATTGTCTTGACGTCAAATTTATTTCATTGTTAACATGGTTATGACTGCTAGCTATTGTGCCATGTTTCAATTATCAATTTGATTTTCTTTGAGTAATCAGATTTTACTTCTAGAAGATAGATCATAGGTCATAGTAGCAAGGCAGTTATGGCTGTGAACTTGAAGTTGCAGAGACTTGAGGGAAGATTTCATTCAAATGGGAATGAAAAATACATATACCAGTTCTTCCTAGGATGTATTTGATCAGTTGATTAGGTTATATAGGAGGCATGTTAGGAAACGCTTATTGTGTAATAATATATAGGAAGTGTTGAAATTTGATAATTCTTAGTTTTTCAGGGATTAGAAGACCAAGATTTTTCCAAGATGTTCTTGATGTTGAGTGTGATACAGTTTCTAAGAAATGGATGTTCTGTTTGGTTATGTGCCAACGTATGTTGTATCCTTTTTAACCGAGTAGTTAAATGGTTTCTTCTTTTTTAAGTCTTAGTTTGATAGAGAACTTCAGGGAGTATGCTTCACTCTTCTAGGAGCTCAACCTGATAAACGTCTTGAAGCAAAATTTTCAATCAGCAGGTGAACACTGTAGCGGCATCATCAATTTGGTTAGACATGAGAGTTAACTAGAGCAATTGGCATTTCTAATGGCCTTGGGCTTCTAATTGTCCATGTGGCTCTTGAGGGTTTGAGATCAATACCACCAGCAGTCCCCTAGGAACACTTCATTTCAGCTAACATAGTGCTAGCCTATCATGAGTTCTATAAGTTGAGAAGCATGCTTATCCTATGTGACCTTGAAATTTTGACTCTGCCAGGGAGATTAGCTGATATAGATTTACATTCTCCACCTTCTTCATCATATGCACTATTGCTCATGCTATAGTGGTTGCATCCTTAAATATCTCATCATTCACCCAAACAGACTAGAATCCTGACAGCTTTTTGCAATTCTCATTAGAAAAATGTTTAATGCAGTGTTCTTATCTGCTTTTTCGCAAATTCTCAGTTTAAATTTGTTTGATTCTCTAGTCAATTGACATGGCAAGCGGCATAGCAGCAATTGGATGCATTGTTTTGGATCCCCCCCCATCTTTGTTATTCTAGAATTATTTGGAATGACCGAGGATGTGGGGAGTAATTTGATTAAGGTTTTGATGGATGAAGATCATCTGCAATTAGTTGCTTTAATTGTATGTAATTCGGGCAGCCCTATAGAAATGAGGTTGTGGGCTCACTTGCTTGGACAGTTTGGGGTAAAGGCCCTATATCTCCCCTATGTGAGATTGCCCGAATTGTGTGCAATTCGGGCAGGGATCCCCAATCTGGTTTTGATGTGCATTGAAAACTATGTCACACTACTCTCATCACCATCAGGCATACTTTCTCATAAGTTACATACCCCTATTTAGACACGAATGACATACAGCTAGAAGTCATCTTCCTCATCATCCAAATATCATGCTGTTTGTTTGGAAGAGGGGAAAAAAATAAAGCTGGTTTGCTGAGATTGCAAAGCCCAACGACAATAAACTGTAGCCTGGAATATTGCATAATTAATGCTTGTCGCGTCTCGCCTATTATTTTACTTCTCAACATGTGAAGGAACTAGATCACAGTTGCTTGATTCACAAACCGCTGCATCTTAAGAATTATCTTGTGCGTCTTAAGTTAAATCATCTCTTATCTTAAAAGTCTAAGCTTATTGGAAATTTTTTATTTAATTAGTATTCTAACATGCATCAACATCTTATACAATTTAGTTTGTTCAGAAAGGCCAACTTCAGTGGCAACATACTTCAATCATCACAAAAAGGTGCTTGAACATGTAAGATACTGCCCACGACGATGAATGTAAATCAATGGTTTTGCCCCCTAAAGCTCTCCATCCACAGGCACACACCAAGTAAACATAGATGATCAAAAACACAAACGACTCACTGAAGTACACAATTGTGCACCATGACTAGTTATCTGATTCAAACGTTGCCTATGAACAGAGACGGAACCAGGGAGACCCTGGTTTTTGAAAAGCATTGTCCAAAAAGTCTTGGTTAAGCAGAAATATTAAGAATTTGAATGAATCAATTCGAAAGTTATGGGCTGCCCCCAAGCCCCCGCCTTTAGTTCCATCTCTGCCTACGAAAATCAATGGAAGTACCTAAGAAAGGCATAAATAAATTCTCAACGCCGCTGTTGACAATTCTCAACCTCACCCACCAAATCTATCATAAAGAAATAATGAAGACAAATAAATTATTTCTAAAGAATGATCATTGATTGAAAAAGCACATCACAACTCAATTCAATAGTTTTGGGAGGATCACAATGAAAAAAAAAAAACAAAAAAAGAAGAAGAAGATCAAAGGCTAATAATAGGAATCGTCGACAAGCTACTCTTAAAGCAATAATTGGAAGAGTTCAATCTAATCTTGTTAATGGAGTACTTTGGTTTAACATTAAGCCAAATTATTTTGTCTTAATTAATAATCATAATCTGAAAGACACAATTAGGATAAGAATAAAAACTTATCAATTACAGAAAACTAAAGAGAAGGGAACACTCAAGACAATGGCTAGGTGACAAAAGAAGAACCCCTAACAGGGTATTTAAAAGGTGGCTCCACATCAAAAAGTGTACCAACCATAAATGCCTCCGGTCTTCATCAAGTATCACGTATACCCAAGAATCTCAAAGGACAATCTCCCTCTTGAACTCCACGCTCGGCATCCGAAGAGACAATACCTCAAAAGGTGTGCTGTGTCAGAAACACCACAAATAATGTGCCACGTGACATAGCTTTATCAACGTGCACCCAGCACTTGAAAGGACAACACCTTGAAAGGTGTACAAACCCTAGAAGCGCCTCCACAAGAATCACACCACGTGTCTTTGAGAAATTCAAGAGACACCCGATCTCAGCGCAAGGCTCACACAAGATGGCAGACTCCAAAGGTCAGTACCAACCATGCTTCTCGCATGCTTTTACTTCTACAAGTGCCACTTGCTGATAAATCCTTCTTTTGCTTTTTTTCTCTTGGCAGAATGCAAGTTTGTAGATTTTCTTTTACTTTTGGCGAATTTGCTTTTTGTAGCAGTAGTCTTAGACAAAAGGTTTAGCAGGTTTATCGACCCTCTTTCTTGGCATGTCAATCAGTTCCTCACAAAGAAAGAAAAGATTGTGACGAACTTTTGCTAATAGCTGAGAGTTATCTTCAACCAACTGAGCTTCCATATTTTTAGACACCTGCATCATGGCCTGCTTGTTTTCTTTCAAAAGCTGCCCAGCACGACCGCCAATTTCACCGTATAAAAGCAAATCCTTATCAATATTCCCATGAAAATTTTCAGAGCAAGTTGCCGAAGAGTCATCGACTTTCTGCTTCATCTTCATTGATTGGCATTTGGCAACGAAGCCCCACATCTCGTGCTGTCTTGTTTTCCAATAACTTCTGGATTTCCACTTTGTATTCATATTTGCATGCCCGGAAGAAGAAGCCTTGAGCTTGAACTAAAATTCTAAGGATTAGGAAAAAGTCATGTCAAAGGTGTATGGTGTGTGTGTGGCTGATTATGAGGACTTTGGGGCAAACGACGCTTTATATAGAAGTGTTTCTAATAGTGATACTTGTTCGAATATCCAGGAGTTGGAACAAGTAAAAGAAATACTTTTACTTCCCTCCTTGTAATTCTCCTCTTTTCTCCTTTCCCCATATGAATAAAAATAAATATATAATAAAAAAAATTAATGACTTTTTAAATTCACTCTACATCCAATTTATTATTCTTTATCTATATCATTTAAATATTATTCGTTTATTCTTTCTTTTATTTCATTTTTCAAACATATACTTGAAAAGAGAGAGAGAAATGAATAAAGAGAGTGAGAAATAAATCAAAAAGACTTGATGCATTCATCTACAATTCTTCCCTACATTTGGATAAGCATAGTAGATAAAATGTATTTAATTTAGAAAACAGGATGAAAATGCTTTTTAGGGATTTGGTTAACCATTTTACATAAAAATCCGAAATACATAAAAACACAAACAGCAAACTCTCTAAACCTCATGCCCTTCCCTAAATATAGAAAAAATCTTCAAAAACCCACGTTCAGGAGATTCCCCCCCTTCTCTTCCCTCCTTTAAATTTAGAAAAAAATCTAAGAAAAACTGCTGGTGCTCTAAGCCATTGTGGATGCTCTTATAAACCTAAAAACAAGAACCAGCACTGCCCATGTTCAAGCGAGCAAACCAAACGAGAACATACAAAAGGAGAATATATTATCAAGTCAATAAGAAAGCAATTACCATGATGTGGCACCATGTACATAGCCAGAAAACTCATCCAGTTCTTTTCCCTTTTTTCCCCTCTCGCCTTTTTCCTCATCTCTTTTTTTCTTTTTATCACCAAAATAATAGTAAGAAATACAAAGCATATAAAGATATTCCTATGCACAAATTCCAATCATAGAGCAATGGAGAGACACCAAGGAAATTGATCCAGACCATTTTCTCCAACTTTTCATCTCAGATCCACCAAAACTGGATGGTAAGACCACCCTTCTGCATCCCCCCCCCACAACTTTTCTTCTCCAGCCAAAAAATTTACCAGGCAAAAACTATTACTCTGCTTCAGACCTTCTCTACCCTGCAAAATGCCCATGTACAGAAGAATCATATTCCAAGAATTAGAGAATTCATGGGAGTTCAGGCCGCCTTGAGTAAGTGCACTTTGGCACAATTGCACTTCAGAATTTCGCAAAGGATTACATTGTTGAACTAGGTTGTACCCTGATTCCCATCAGGCTTAGGTTCTGTTCTGACATAGGTGAGACTGCGAGCACCAGGTGATGGAACAGCATTTCCAGAGACAGGAGCACCACTCTCAGCTAGTGTAGCCTGAGGATCCCGCTTCCATTGCAAGCTCCTGGCACCAGGTTTAATTGGAGGGCGACCCCTAAATGCACCAGGCATGCCTCTTGGAAAAGGAACCCTGGCAAACCTAGCACCAGCAAATGGAGAGCCTCGGGCAATGCGAGGCCATGTCATCATTGGGGCAGCTTCTTGATGGGCAGTACTTCTCCTCACAACCTGCAATTAAGAAGTCATTTGGAGAGAGAGCTTGCTTCAGTAACCACATGTTAAAGCAACAATAAAGAAAATCGTGCATTTCACATCATTGTTATTTACTTTATTCATCAACCCATAAATGTCATAACCACACAACTATTTTTCCATGGTATGGCTTGCACGATGCACTTGTTAACCTCATTATCTATATAAATTCAAAACTCAACTGTTGTTGATGTTTAGTAAGACAAGCATCAGCATAAATATAATGCTACCATGCATTCAGCCATTTATTGTTGATTTAAACTTCTTTGCATGATCATTTCAATTTTATGAGTCAATCTTCGCTTCTCTCAACTTTCCATCACTAAGACCAGTAGTTGTATTACCAAAAATACTTCACATAGGTTTTAAAGAACCTCTTGGTTCCGCAACCCTAAAATACTAATCTGTTGGGTTATAAGCCTGCCACAAGGGACAAAATACATGCCACAAGTGGTTTTCACCAGAAATATTGCAAGATTTTGTAACGTTGCAGAACTGCAATGCATGTCAAGCAAGAATAAGATATCTTAAAAGTGTCCTTCCCCTCCTCTTTGGGGCACGGTTACTGTTTATGTCACTGTTTATAACAATGCCTGAACAGCAACAAATTCTCTCTTTTCTCCCTCCTTTAGAACCTAAAATCAAATTCCTTCTATAACCTTTAAAACCTTAAAATCCTAACTTATTTTTCTTGACCAGTTTCCCGCTCCTTTCATCCATAAAAACTCAACCTCTTCAAACCCTAATTCAATCTACAAAACCCTAACACTTGCTCCTAAAATAATAGACCCCAGATTCATATATTCTTCAGACCCTAAATGCATCACAAGAACACAGAGACAGATCCCCTTCATCTGCCCTACGTTACTATGCTAGACCATAATTAAGTGTTCAAACTTTTGGATAACTTAAGCTATTAGTCACCACTACAGTAGTTTTTCAAAAATAAAAATGCAGGGAGAAAATGACTACGCACCAGAAAAGGAAAGCCACTCATGCCACAAGCACACCAGCAGAAAAGCAAATAGACTATCATTCTCACAACTAAAGAAAATCCAGTTTCTATAAGTGATACCTTGAGAATCCTTGACATGAACGAGGTTCCATCCAGAGATAAAGCATTGTCTGCTGCCTCTTTTCTCATGAACTCTACATAAGCAGACCTGCTCAAATAATATAACTTAGTAAAATGTTATTAAAGAAAAAATGTCTTTTTTCCCAAGAACAAACAGAAAAATTGGGAAATATAAATAAGAAAGCAAAGCATTTGAAATATCTTACCCCTTTGGTTGCCCTGTTGCTGCATCAGTAACTATAACCACTTTTAGAACTTCCCCAAATTTATTAAAATGCCGAGAAAGACTATCCTTGGTAGCAGCAAAATGAACCTGTTAAGAACAATAGATATAACGTGTTAGGAACAGAGGTATGTTTCCATACCCAGAAGGAAGGACACAAGGATGAGTTATTACATTGCTGACAAAAATTGTTCTAGAATCAGCATCCTCTAAAGGACGACCAGCAGCATATAAACCTGCAGAATACCACACAACAAAGCATTTTCAAAAAGAAAGTTTAGTACAGGTATCACATTAGATCCACAACAGAAGAGAGAGAAATAATCAAGGAATTCACAAGCAAAAAGGCTAATGTGAATAGCTAACAACTCACCGGGAGTGGATGACTGTGTCTGCTGGGACGTTTTCTGAGCATCTGCGGCAGGTTTTGCCTGTTTATCATCAACAATGCAAGTTCAATGCCAGAAATCCAGTACAAAGACTAAAGAATAAAGAAAAATTAAAAATTGAATATGCAAAGGCATACATACATACATACTGTTTCAGACTTATATATTGCTATATTGCGTATGCATGCAAATGTACACAGACTACATATTTATGCACATGAACATCTTACATTTCCATTACCAACTGTAGGATTGCTATTCTCCTTCATAAGCCGCAAACCAGTCTGGCCAGATCCTGCATCACTCTCCTGTAAAGGTTTCCGATTATCGATTTCCCCAACCTCCCTATGCTCCTGATAGTGAGGTGGCTTCCAAGTATTTACATTCACAGAAATGTTCACTATCTTACTACGAGAAGTGTTTGCAGCCACCACAGGTTGATCCTGATCCTTACTTCGTCGAATGACATCATCAGCATTTTTAGCTACGCTATACTGCACCATCAGCGAATTCTCACCCCTGTTTCCAGCAGAGGAGGCAGTCTGAGAAACATCCATAACTTTACGGCCAACAACATTGACTCCATCATATCCTTCATTGTCAGAAGTAGAATCAGATGCCAAACCAGTATCGCTTTCCAACATGGTCATATTGCCAACATATTGTCCACTGTAGTCGATTCTTGGATGATTCCTCGAGATTGTTTGCCCCTGAATTTGGTTAATATCTCCATATTCTCCATCCTCAACAGCAGCTTCTCTAAACTCTACATCTTGGCCACTAGTCTCTGATACATCCATCCCACGACCAAGTCGATCAAACACACTCCCAGAGGGTTTAACTTTTATCACATCTTCTGCAGCCTCTGCCACAGCTCTAATTACGGTAGCCATAGCACTCGGCACTCTGGCAACAGACCTAATCCGCTGAGGACGATCAACCAAAGATAAGTCACTAGTGGACGTGGAAACCACAGAACGAAGACGCTTCAATTTGGGCTCCTTTGCCAAATTAGATGGCCTTGAAGTTCCCACTGCATCTCGAACTGCAAACTGAAGCAACCGCCTAGGAGCATCAATATTTACTTGAGAAACTGCTTCCCTCTGCCAAAAATTTCTTCAATGGATCAGAAGTTGTAAAGCAATTGGAAAAAAAAAAAAAAGCACATATGCAAGAGTGACATGGAAAATAACACTGATCTGCAAAACCATTAGTCTAACTACAATATAATTTCTTCTTCTGTTTTTTTTTAAAAATTTCCTGATAAGTACAGCATCACAAAATTCTTGAAGGGGCAAGAAAATGATGGAAAGTTAGAAAGATATAAAGAAAGTGCAAAGAGAATATAAACCACAAGACGAATACATCTTCATCTGTTTCCAAAGTTCACGGGATAGGACTAAATGGGTATCAAACTCTAGGGGTTTGTGGTAGAGAGATCGCAGTGAGTGACCAAGTTGGGGTATTCATTGTGGCACGGAGATGAACCTGAGGGAGGGACAACACCCTTTGGAAGCATTACTGAGAAAGGCCTGGTTTTCCAGTTCTTGATCTTCTTTCTCATTTTCTTTTTGCTCCTCTTCTTCTTGCTGAGGTCTTCTTTGTTCAAGAAGAATGTATTGCTGTTCTAGAGGTAGAACAATCAGAACTGGGCTGGGATATTGGAGGGGGCTTTGGGCTGAATTTCATGGAGTGAGGAAGGTGAAGGAAAAGTGGTGATGAGGAGAAAAAAAGAAGAGAAAGGTGAAGAAGTACTTCAAGTTTTTATTGAAATCCAAGAGAGTTGAGAGATTGGGTAATGGTGCATTTGTAGTATAATTCGGAAAGGAAATTGTTAGGTTATTGTGGCTTTTGAGAGGGAGGGAGAGTAAGAAGTGCCAAATGCGACAAAATTTAGTGGAATCCTGGAAGGAAGTAGATAAAGTTTATTCGTACAAACTATTTACCAACTTCAAAATGTTTACTGTTGTAAGTAGGAAGCTCTTTTGGATGAAGGTCCTTTTTAGGATTTTTTCTGCAACAAAAAAATACCGAGGTTCTCTTTGAGAAAAGTATAATTTATCTTGGGTCCTATTATGAAGCATCATATGCCACACTTCAACATCAACTAGGTCAAAATTAAAAGGTGCAATAGTGTAAAAGAACTCTCACATCTGGAAACCTACACTTTAAGTGGTCTGAATCACTTTCAAGCCTAGGAAGAAAATTCCCATAGTAATCAAGTAATGGATCTTATAGTATTAGAGAATTTAAATGATTTAACAGTAAGATTCGAAAAACAAATTAAATTTAGTCAGGATTTTTTTTTTTTTAACACTATAAAATTCAATGTGATATAATATACAATACCATATAATGGCATATATTTTTTTTTGATAAGTAAGTAGAAATTTTATAAAAAGCGCAAAGCGCAACCCTGGTACACAGGAAGTATACAAGAGTCAAGACTCATTACAAGAAGAGAAAAGAACAAGGAAGTCAGAAAAGCTTATCGCTAAAGGAGCTAGATAAGCAGCTGTCCATATAATGGCATATATATATATATATATACACGTATTAATGGTGGCATTGGAAAAACAAGAAACAAAAAAAAAGGTGATAGATCCAAACGCTCACTCCCTACATAGCAATGTCCATCACCACACAAGTGTTTGTGGGATTTGTATGCAAAGGGTAAGTCAATACAACTCCAACCAACAGCACCTCAAGATTATTGCCAGGTCAATTCGCATCCTAGCAAAATCTTATTATTCTCTCTCATTCAAACTTCCCATCAAAATTAAATAAAACACCAAAGAATGCAACAACACCTCCCTTAATTTAAGTTTGTACATACACATCTAGTGATCTTCTTTTACTCAAATTTAAAAAGAAACTAAAATTCATTTCATATTCAGGAAAAAAATAGAAATCCAAACCTTCTTATTCTCATTCTCATCAGGTCGACTCCTTTTCCTTTGAAATGAAGGCCGGGGAGACGGAGACGGAGACCTCTTTGCATGACTGTCTTTGCGATTGGGTTTTTCCTCTAAATGAATTCTTTCAATATCAGAGCTCCGAAGAGGAGGATGTTCAACTGCATCTCTCGCTAGTCCTTTCCATTCCCTATTGTGCCGGCTTCTAGATAACTTATTATACTTTTCTCTTTCTGATTCAGCATTCAAATGGTGAGACTCATTTTTTCCACTTTGTTCACCTGCCGTGGGATTTGTTTTGGGAGCTTCATCCATATAAGAGTCTTGAGGTTGTATATACAGATCCAAATTTGAAGCCAGATGATCCCACAACCTGTAAAAGAAAAAAGGCATGTTAAAAGGTAAATAACGTAGCAGTTGCAAGGATGACACAAAACTAAGTTGTTGAAATAAAACAAATCGACTTGGCCTCAACTTTACGCATAAAAGTGGACTAAATTTTACCAAGATACAAAAGAATCAGTGTCGTCATCCAAAAACACACGCAACTCATTCCTTGCTTCTTCCTTCCGCTTGCCATTCTTAACTAACACAATCACATATTCCTGCCAATACAAATTGAAAATCAGGTTAAGTTAGTAGTAGCAAATACTGAACCATTATTGTCGAAACTAAGACAGAGTTGCTAGATCATGCAAAATCTTTTTTTTCTGGATAATTAATCATACCAAATCTTTTGCATTCTTGAAACCAATTAAAATTCAATAGAGATGGAATATGTTCAACACACAATATTCCTGCAACCCCTATTCTACTACACAACACCCTGTAAATCTACTTCAATTCTGCCAACAAATGTCTATTCACCTGCCTTGTCAGTAGCAAGCCTTTTTTTTTTTGATAAGCCTTGTCAGTAGCAAGCCTTAATCCAACTCAAGCTAAACCTAAGCCAAACACGGCAAAACCCAAGGGATAACCCTATACAGCCACCCCAAATAGATCTAAACATCAACTAGACTCAAATTCATGCAATGTCAATTCAGCTTTGATGCAAAGCATCCCAATTAAACACACATAATTAAGCCATTAAACCATCAAAGACCCCATTTAAGCTCACACGATGGCAGCCCAATTTTCAAATATTAAGCCCCCATTCAGGTAAAATGTACAAAGCATGAATACTTACAAAGACACCTAAACCAATATTAATTACCATAACAGATAGCAAGTAGAACTTCAAAAAAGTAGGACTCAAAACTCAGATGAACCATAAACCAAGAAAAGCATCTCAAGCTTGTGGCTGAGTGTCTCCACAGCAAACCCACTGGCAGAGCTCACCAGGAAGTAACACCCTTGCTCTTCTCACCCACCCCTCTCCAACTTTTAAACTGCTCAATCACAAACTATGCTAATAAACAAGATATACCAGTAGCAAGTGGTAAAACAAAATTAAGTCCCATATCTATTTCTTCAGCTATATACTCCATATAGCTGAAGAAATAGATATGCAGCGATCCATTTCTTCTTCCTACTTCATACTTGAGGATTATAGCTGGTCATAATACACCACAAACTTTTCATAGCTCTCTTAAGTTTAAAGCTTAGCGTCTCTGACCCCTATAACCTACTCCAGACTCGTTCGCAGCTATTCCAGTATAGCTAAGTAAGGAATAGCCAAATCACAGTTTCTCAACCCATCCACGGTATCAGCATCATCCAAATGAATCAAAACCAATAGAAAAACACACAGGGACAACAGAATCAATCCAATTTTTTTTTAAAAAAAAAAACCCCAATACCCTTATCCAGAAACAATCAATAACCCAAATCAACACAATTCTGTAAACAACATTCAGGGAAAACACAAGCAACCCAGTAAAAAACCCCTAATACGGCAATACCCAATGGAACAACATTCAGGGACAACAGAAGCAATCCAATACAAAACCCCCCAATGCTCTTAACCCAAAAAACAAAAAAAATCCAAAATGAACAATCTCTCTAAACGTTCAAAACCCCCCATTGAATCAAACACAATAGAACAACATTCAGGGGCAACAAAAGCAACCCAGTAACCCCCCCCCCCCCCTTTGGGGCCGCCCCAATAACCTTCAACGCAAAATCAATCAATAACCCAAAATAAACAATTCTCTAAACGTTCAAAACCCCATTGAATCAAACCCAATAGAACAACATTGAGGAACAATAGAAGCGAACCTATACCAATCAATATTCCCAAATTAAACAATTCTCTAAACACTCAAAACCCAATCGATATATAACCATCGCAAAATAAATCTTGTCCAACATGCACCATACAAGAAGCCAAGAGATTAAGCAATCTCATACCACAAGATGGTCGTCGCTGAAATCTGTGAACTCCATCAGTTTCTCCTTCACTACCTCCCTCAGCTTCGCCACTCCATCGCTGCTAAAATTCGCATTAAACGTCAGATCATCGACCCGATCCACGCTTCCCATGTTGACACAAAACCCTAAATTGCCTCTGTAAATTATCGCCCAAAAGACTCAACCCTAATTCTGCCTTATCAATGAGCTCATATTTTGGGGAATGACGGTTGAGAATTTATCAGCAAAATCAACGCTAGGGTTTCGCGCATACGGAAATGTTTAGAACTTGTTGATGAACTCGATGAATACGCTAAAAACAGGTTTGCGATTTTCAGAAGCGTTTAAATATAATTGTTTGGGTTTTAGGTTTCGTGGCAAACGTTTTGAGCTTCATGGAATTAGAGAGGGAGGGAGAGAGAGAGAGAGAGAGAGGAGAGGAGTTGGAATGAGAAAGCAAAACGAAAGGGTTTTTGAAGGTTATCATAGCAAATACGTTTTTCTTTTTTCTTTTTTTTTTTTTTGGAAAAATGTAAAATAAGTATACTTATTAGTTTCACTTTTAGTTCCAAATAGCGAGTTTAAAAAGTGACTACAAACTTTTTTGTGGTAAGAAAAAAATACGAATAGGTTTGTAGATTCAACTTC
This sequence comes from Betula pendula, assembly GCA_900184695.1. NCBI lineage: Eukaryota > Viridiplantae > Streptophyta > Magnoliopsida > Fagales > Betulaceae > Betula > Betula pendula. The sequence continues at coordinate 151,964 of FXXK01001457.1, read as the reverse complement.
TGTCCAAAATTTTGTAGTATGTGTCATTTATAATAAAAAAATTATTAAAAATATTAATTTGCAAAAAATAGCAACTAGCAAAATCAAGCTTCTTAGATACCTTTGAAACTAGAAAAAAATAAAAAATAAAAAATAAAAGGGAGTGGCTCGATCATGCCTTTTGTCAGCCTAAGACCAGCCAAATCACCTCTAATGGCCACATCAATTCACACTTGGACAATTTGGCATAGAATTATTGTTGCCTTAAGGTGTGTCCAATATGGTTCTCAAATGAGTTATGCTCAACCCAATCTTTGCCATAGAAGAATGTCATTAGAGAAAACCAAAATAAATCGCCTTAAAAAAGATATAAGAGTACTAGCAATAGGTTCTCTTAAATTTTATTCTTTTCTTTAATGTAAGGAAAACTATTAAAAAGAACTAAAAAAATATTTAATTTAAATAATAAAGAAAACTGCTGTAAAAATTATTTAAATATAAAAGTAAAAAGTAGTTTGGTTTTCTACACTAAAAAAAAAAAATCTTATAAAAGTTACTGCTAATGCTCTAAAAAAATCATTCATGCACCATTGGAACATCAAAGTTGCATTTGGAAGTCCAAATGTCATAATTAAAAATTCATAGTGTCCCTTAGGTGTTATAAAGGTTGTTATGGATGGTCAATAGGGTGTACTCTAATTTGGTTTTATCCTTCCCTCAAATCCAGCTTAAGATAACATGGTTGCCCCCATGTAGTTCATCTAACAATTCATTTACCACATAACATGGTTGCTCCTATGTAGTTAGCAGCAGCTTCTCTTAAACTCCATTCATTTCTTTAGTGTAGGAAAAATTGTTAAAAAAATACAAAAAAGTCACTGCAGCAACTTCTCTAAGTGTTCCCTAAACTATAGAGACACCAAAGGAACCACTTTTGGTTCCCTTCATCTAGGGAACAAAAAATTGTTCCCTTAGCATTATTTTAATATAAAAACTTTATTTATCATCTCTCTTCTCTACCATTTATTTAAAATAATATTTAAATCATTTATCTTTCTTCTCTCTTTCTTTTATAATTTAATTTAAATAGTATTTAATTCATATAGAAAAAGATGAAGGGAAGCTGCTGTAGAGTGCATTTAAATAGAAAACTAAAAAATAATTTTGTTCCTTACATTAAAAAAAAAGTTGCTGCTAATGCTCTAACAATTCATTTACCACATGAATAAGATATTTAGCCTTTAGGCCATTTACAGTTTGTTGATTTAAGGCTCGGTAATCCACACATAATCTCCGGCTACCATAATTTGTTCTCACAAAAACAGAAGGGAGGAAAAGGGCTTTGGTTGGGCCTTGTAGGCTATTACTATAGAGGAATGTCTGGGGCCTTGTGCTCGAGGTAGGGCCACCAAGCAGGAGAATATCGAGTCCAGACGCTGGCCCACTTGCTCCAATAACTGTTGTTGTTCTTCCAATTGATGTTGTTGTCTTTCTTGCTGCATTTGTTGTCTCTCTTGAGCTTGCATGACAAGCCAAAGAGTTGGACAGGTCACAGGTGACAACAATGTTTGCCTTTTTACCGTAAGCCGTGGCTCTAATACCAATTGTTAAATTTAAAATCGATTAAATAAAGAGATATATAAGAAATGGAGATGAAACATTGGATAGTTCAATGCATTAAAGTGTCTGAAAAAAGGAAATACAGAGACAAATAAGCAAAGGCGGAACTAGGATTTTAAGTGTGGAGATGAATTTTTTTTAAAATAATAATAATAATGATAAGGGGTAAAAATTTGATTTTAAAATAATTATAGGGATTTTTTTAAAAAAATGGTTAAATACCTTTTTGTCTAATGTAGTTTAATGAGTTTATTTTTTGCCACATTGGTTTTATTTTGTATCATAAGATGATACATCGATTGTGACTAAATAATCTCCATCCACATTTTTATCAAAAAATTTAACGGAATTCCACATATTAGCTTAAAAAATTTACAAGTAGCTATGCATCATTTAAATAAAAAAAAAAAAACCTTAAAATTTAAAAAATTTAAATATTAAAATTGGAAAAAAAGATGGTGGTCGGCCACCCCTATTTTGCCCTTAGCCACTCCCATTTTCCTATTTAGGAGTGGCTCGACCACCAACTGATTTAAAAAAAATAAAAAATAAATTGAGGGGGTGGCCAAACCACCCTTAATGGCCATGAAATGGTTCACCCAGCTCCAAATATAGCCAAAGGAGATGGTCGAACCTACTCCCAAATAGCAAGGGTGGTGATTTGGCCACCTCCTTTGTTTTGTTTCTTTTTTTTTTTTCAATTTTAAATTTTAGTTTTTTTTTAAAAAAAAAAAAAATTTCTTTTAGTTTTTAATTTTTAAATTTTATGAATGGTATTTTTGTCATTGGATAGTATATTGACATTATTTTGGTAGTTTATAAAAATATTGACACAATTTGTTGTTTTGAGACACATTAACAATGAAATGATAATTTATTCATTAATAATTTGAGAAGAGTATATATATTTTTTCAATATTTTATTTGTATGTAATTTTCTGATTTGTCCGCATTGAATAGAAAAAAAAAGAATAATAATAATTTACTGAATTAAATAAATGTTTTCCTGAAAAAGGAATTTTGACGTTTCGCTCATTCCCTGTCTATAATTAAGATTCAACCGGGATATCCTCAAAGATTTGTAAATTTTCAGGTAAACTTAAAAATCTACGACTCCAGGGAATATGATCAGGTGAGGCCAATATAAACAACAATACTGTTTGACCCGCCACGTGCCTCTGTAAATCCAGTAAGATACGGACACGTAGCCTCACATCTTTCAAAGTCTGGGATTGTGCCTTTGTGCTCTTCCTTCACATCATTCCAAAATCAGCCACGTGTCTATCGTGACTAGGCTCGACCGTTTGGGATTGTGCTCTTCTTTCACACTCTGTGTTTCTCTCATCGTCCTATAAATACCGACCTCGACCCTATGCCACTCGGAACTTTTCCTGTTCGCTTAGGGTTAGTCTCTCTCTGTCTCTCTTTTTTCTTTCTTTGGTTGGAATTCTAATTTGATTGAATTTTATTATTATTATTATTACTTTTTTTTTTTGGTGTGTTTTTACGTGAATGTTGTTTGGCTTTTATTGCAGGGGCGAGCAAGAGAGAACATCTCTGTTTGATTGTGAACAGGTCAGGCTGTAGTCCTTTAAAAGCTTTTTTTTTTTTTTGAATTATGGGGTCTGGGTTTTTACATCTTTTTTTTCTTTTTTTGGTTGAGGCTGTGTTTGTTGATGAGGAAGATATTTTTAGATTTTTTTTTAACCCGAGAAAAGAGTTTTTGGTTTGAATTTTATGGTGAAAGTTTGATAAATTTAAGTTTCAGTAAGGAAAAGTTTTGAGGCATTGAAGAATAGACCTTTGAAGACCGAAAGAAAGAGAGGAAAACTTAATATTGAATGGCATAATTAAACCCATATAAGTACTTGTATTAAAAATAAAATAAAAAACGAGTTATAATAATTTAGATCATGTATGCCAATTAAGGAGCTTCCAATGGTTTACATTTAACACTAAAGCAAAAGAAAAACCAAGTTGATGATAGAGAGGTTGCATTCAAAGGTGAGAGATCCGAATTGATAGAGAAATTTAGAATACTGGGGGGTTTAGTGAAAGATACAGTTGTATGCGAGTGGTTTGCAGCAGTATGTAACTCAAAAGTGAAAAATTTAGAAATTTTGAATCGTAAAAAAGAAACCCAACTGACCAAAATAGATGATTTATTTTGTCTCTTGGGAAGTTATTTTGTGGAGAGCACGATTTCTCATATGTGAGGGATGGCTTTGTTAACCATTAATTTCGTTAGCTTTCCATATGAGGAAGTATTTAAAAAACAATTAAACAAGTTCTGTATGAAAGTTGTGAAGTTCTCTTTTGCGTTCTTTGGTTTTGTATCATTTAATGTCCTTCTGTCTTCCAATTTAAACTGGAGTGTTTTTATCATTTGAGTTGGTGGTTGTGAGTGTGTCCAACTGCATGTCTTTGGAGGTATCTCTAAAAATTTGTCGTGTTCTTTGGTTTTGTATCTTTGTGGTTCTTCCATCATTCAGTTTAATCTGACAATATTTCTTCAGTTGATTTTGTGGTTCTGGTTGTTTTGGTTGAGATCCTTTACCAGAGGGGTTTCCTCTGTGTTCTTTACATTTTTTTTTCCAAGTATTTCCTGTCTTTAAATCTCAATCATGGCCATCTTAAAGTCTCTAAATAGCTACTGCTCGAAAAACCCTGCAACCTTGGTCTAAATCTTTCAATCTGTGATCCGTCAAATACCATCTATGATTGAAGCCTCCCTTCCATCCATCAAGCCTTAAAAACAAAAAATTTTTAACATGGAAGCCCACCTATATCAAATGTACACAGCACGCTTAATCTTTAAACTTCAGGGCTGCCCTACAGAAATTCGATTGAAACACATTCTTGTCCTTATGTAACTATCATATGACCTAGCAAATCAAGGGGAAACCATCAACATCGTAGACTTCTCTTAAGAAGATTATGTGTGTGCTCTATGGGAGATTCTTTAATCATCGGGGGATGTGTATGGAAGGCCTGTTTTTCCCAAGTTTGAGGTTCCACAAAAAAAAAATGTAATAACAAGAGATGAAGTTATCCTAGCTAACCCTTCCATATCCTTTTCTAAGTCAGGAGAATTTAGAGAATATCTTTTAAGTTACAGCATTATCTCTAACGAAGTAGTGCTTGAATTCCTGTTTGGGAGAGCTGAGTTCATTATGGGGAGGAGTAGAAATGGTGTAAATCGCAGAAATGCCCCGTGGATGATGACACTTAGGGTAATTATGTGAGGGGAGTTTTGGTAATTTCATTCTGGAACTTTATGTAAAGGAAAGATAAAACTTTTTATATTCTTATGCAAGTTTTGGAGTTTGTTCCTTGCCCGTTCGCCTTTTTTTTATTTTCCGAGGTCAAGTATGATTGAGTATGCAATTAGGGGTGTACAAAAAATTACGTGTATAAAAACATTGATGTATAAAACCATTGTAATTTTTAGGTCCGAATATGTGATTTGATATGTTGATCTTTAACTAATATGGTTTTCTGGTTTTTCTTGATTGCAAATTACTTAAGGTTCTTTCTAGGTTTTATTTCTTATATGGGAATTTATATGGAAAACAACAATAAGATTTCTGTAAGTTTTAGTGTAAATAGCATAAAAATATGGAAGAAGTAAGATTGCAATGTAGTTTACATCATGATATGAACCAAGAAGAATTTATTCATTCTCATCTGTAGTTTCACTAGACAAGTCAAGAACATCAGTGGCTACTTTGAGGGAGTTGGGCCTCCTAATTCATCAAGTTGTATGTTCTGGAACATAACCGACATAACTTCTATTCCTCCTGCACTCATCTTTATACACACGGTCAATTTAGAGTTCAACGACAATTGCAACTCCTAATACAGCTTGACTATTGCTACTCAACAACTCCTACTTGAGAATATTAGACTCCTACCTACCCGATAACAAGATTGCCCAACAATCCTTATTTGACCAAACTATCTAGAGATAAACTTGACGATAAAACATAATTGACAAAGATAATAATGAGATAGCACTACTACGTGATGGGTGCGTAACAATCCTCTCTCATTGAAAACGCCCTTGTCCTCTAGGGCGGAATACTGGAAAATGTTGTTGGGCGAACTCTGTCTTCCCACGTGCATCTGATGGGGATAAGCCTTCTATGAAATCCATTGAGATTTTCTTATGTACCCTTTGTGGAAATGGCAAAGGATGTAACAGTCTTGCTGGGCTTTCTACCTTGTGCCTCTGGCATTCTTCACCGTTCTTAATAAAATCTTTAATGTGCTTCCTCATGCCATGCCAATAGAAATTGGCATGTATGCGTTCAAAGGTCTTTTGAAAGAAATTTCCATACCGTCGAAGGACCCTCTGTAGTTGTTCTTCTCTTTTTTCTTCTACTCCTGAGTGCATTGCACTCCTCTTTTCCCTTCATGGTCATGATAGCTTGCAAGTCAACGCTGTAACTCCTCTTGCCATATAATTTGATGAAATCTGTTTGCCACCAAAACTCCATTTCAAGAGTTTAAAGTTCAACATAATAGGGCAGTTTGTCAACCAACATTGCATTGGAGGTTCGGTTTCCCTTGAACGAAACCAATTGAGGTTTTGAACGTTCAACTATTTCAACTTTTGGAGGGGGAGGCACAACTTTGGTTTCAACTCTTGCAGCAGCAGGATAGGGAGGTGCAATGGAAGGAACTCACGAAAGGCTTATTTGCGCAATTTGGACCCATTCAAGTGGCAAACAATCTTAGAGAGTAGAAGAAAAAAAAAAGCAAAAAAGAGAAGAACAGCTGCAGGGGGTCTTTCGACGGCATGGAATTTTTTTTCAAAAGGCCTTTGAATAGATATGGGCCAATTTCTATTGGCATGACGTAAGGAAGCACATTAAAGATTTTATCAAGAACTATGAAGTATGCCAAAGCACAAGGTAGAAAGTTTGAGTCCAGTACGATTGAGACATCCCTTGCCATTTCCACAAAGGTTTTGGGAGGAAATTTCAATGGATTTGATAGAAGGCTTATCCCCTTCATATGCTAAACAGGAAGACTAAGAGTTCATCAACCACATTTTCCAGAATTCTGCCCTGGAGGACAAGGGTGTTTTCAAGGAGGGAGGATTGTTACCCACTTATCATGTAGTAGTGTTATCTCGGTAGGAGTCTAATAGTTTTATCAATTGGTAGGAATCTAATATTATCAAGTAGGAGTTGTTGAGTAGCAGTACACAAGTTTGTATTAGGAGTTGCAGTTGCCGTTGAAATCTAAATTGATAGTGTATATAAAGATGAGTGCAGTATTATATCTATTACTTTCTAGAACATACAGCTTGCTGTCTTGGGAGGCCCAACTCCCTCGAAGTAGCTAGGGACGTTCTTGGCTTGTCTAGTGAAACTGTAGGTGAGAATCAAGAAATTCTTCTTGGTTCATATCAAGCCCTTGGTCTCATCTGAATTGGCACTATATTTTTCATTTTTTACCTCGTAGCACCTAAGGTATAAGAAATCATTAGTGAAGCATTTCTTGTGTCCTTAGTTTGTTTGTTTTTTTTTTTCGAACTCTTTTATCATATTTAGAGCAACTTTTGGCAGAAAGGGAAAAGCTTGTGATTTGTTGTGTGCTTTACAATTTGAGTTGACCTACAGTTATTGTCTATATAAGATGAGTAATGTTACACACACTCTTACTTTTTCACACCTTTTTTTCACATTCGTAGGTGGCTTTTAAAATCACTATTGAATTTGGGATGAATCTTTATTAGATTTTCATCCAATGATATTTTAGAAGCTACCTATGGGTGTGGAAAAATAGGTGTGAAGAAGTGGGAGTATGTGTAGCATTACTCATATAAGATATTCATTTCATAAACCTATGCCGTTTGTGCATGCATATATTCAATTTATGCCCTGTCTGTGTACGTGCACATACAACCTCTGTGTATGGCACAGATGGGCACTTGCATCTTTACATAGTGGTACTTATGTTTGCCCTGGGAATTGTGAATGTGAGTGGGAAGGATTAATCTTCACTTTTAGGTGTCTGCTTTCCATATTGGAAAACTGAACATGCTGATCGTGTAGGAAAAGTTTCAAGAATAATGGAGCACAACGAGACAGGGTGCCAGGCGCCTCCTGAAGCTCCAAAACTATGTGCCAACAACTGTGGATTCTTTGGAAGTGCAGCAACCATGAACTTATGCTCCAAGTGCCACAAAGACTTGGTGTTGAAGCAAGAACAGGCTAAACTTGCAGCATCATCTGTTGGGAGTATTATGACTGGCAGCTCTAGTGACACTGCAAAGGTGCCTGTTGTTGATGTAGATCTACAAGCTCATTCCCTGGAGTCCATGGTCATTTCAACTCCGGCATCCTTTACTTCGGCACTGAACATGAAGGGGGAGGAGAAGGTGAAAGAGAGCTCGAATAGGTGCAATGCTTGCAGGAAACGTGTTGGTCTGACAGGGTTCAACTGTCGGTGTGGAAATCTTTTCTGTGCAGTTCATCGATACTCCGATAAACACAGCTGCCCCATTGATTACCGAACTGCTGCTCAGGATGCTATAGCAAAAGCCAACCCTGTCGTGAAAGCCGAAAAGCTAGATAAAATCTAGAGTTGTACTTGCTCTATACCCCAATTTCTGGGGTGTCTGTCAAGCTAATGGCTTTCTGTTTGGTGTCCTGTGTTATACATGGCTGGAAGCATGTGGGGGCATCTTTGCCGAAGACATTATGCCTTGTGATCCTACTTGTGTGCGGATGTACTGAGCCGTTGGCTCTTGAATGTGATGCTTGTTTGTGCCAGTTTAATGGAAAAGTTTCCCGGGTAGTGTTCCTAATTCTTATCCATTACCATTAGCTTCATGTTATATCTGATTCTAGGTGTGGTTTATATACATGGTTCTCTGCAAATTGAACCGACATGTTCTTTATGAGCAGCCAAATGCTAGTAACGGGAAGAAATGAAGAAATGTATAGACGGATTCAGATCAAGGTGCAATGAGCCTGCTCATTGCATGGACAATGGGTGCAATGGGTTGCTTCATGGGAGAGAACACTCAGGTCATATCGTGTCCAAATAGGTGTTTGGATAGCCGGAGCATGTGCCTGATCAAGGTGAGGCTTGAGTGCCTTCTCACATGGGCAGTCTCCGATGGCTATCTAACGAAAAACCAACTTTGTCCCTTCCCAGTATCGGGAAGCAGAGACTCAGAGAGTACCCGATTATATTTTAAAGTCCGGCTGAGAAATAGGACTGCGGCAATATCGTTAGGATATTTATCGGCACCAGCAGAGCATCCTCTCTCTCTCTCTCTCTCTATATATATATATATATATATATGGAAAAAAATTTATATATTCCTTCAAACTGTCACTCAATTGATAATGTTCTCTTAAACTTTTAATTGTGACAATAAATTTATATACCGGCCATTCGCAAAAATTGATAATGTTCTTTTAAACTTTTAATTGTGACAATTTCTTCTCTAAACTACTAAACAATTATCTATGTCCTCCTCAAAGTTAACAAAAAGACAAAAATGATTCTAATTTTTTTTTTAATAAGAAAATACTCTTTATAAATTCGAAAAAATAAATAAATAAATTTAATTTTATTTTTAAAAGATAATTTTTTTTGAAAAACGAAAATCTTTATAATTTTTAAAAAAATAAAAATAAATTTGGCCAGGTGGTTTTTTTTAAAATAATTAATTTTATTTTTTTTTTTTATTTTAATTTTGAAAAAAGTTCACCTACCTCCCTCAAACTACCACCCAATTGACAATGTCTCTCTCAAACTTTCAATTGTGACAATGTTCTCCCAAAGTATCAAACAAATGACAATGTCCCTCATAAGGACAAAAATACCCTTAATAAAATTTAAAAAAAAAATTCTTTAAAAAAAAACTAAAACTAAAATTTTAAAAAAAAAAAAAACTACAATTCATAAGGGCTAAAAAAGATTAAAGCTAAATAAAAATAAAAAACAAAAACCAAAACAAAATTAATTTTTTTGTTTTTTTTAATAAAAAAATACTACAAACAATTGACAAATTCAAGAATAAAAAAAAATTATAAACATTTTTGTTAAAAAATTATTATTATTATTATTTTCGAATTCATAAGGGTTAGAAAAAACTAAAACTAAAAAAAAAAACTAGCAATTTTTTTTATATAATAAAATAAATAAACACTCCAACCCAATTAGCCAAATTCAAAATTTTAAAAAAAATTATAAAGATTTCATTTTAAAAAATTACTTCTAAAAAAATAAAATTAAAAAAATGGTATTTGGTCTTATTGAAAAATATGTATGGTTATTTTGGTCTTTTTGTTGCCATTGGGAGAACATTGTCATTTGTTTGGTAGTTTGGGAGGGACATTGTCACAATTGAAAGTTTAGAGAGACATTGTCAATTGGGTGGTAGTTTGAGGGGATATGTGGATTTTTTTCCTTTAATTTTAGTTCTTTTAAATATTTTATTAAAGGTATTTTCGTCTTTAGGGGACAATAACAATTGTTTAGTAGTTTAGAGAGGATATTGCCACAATTGAAAGTTTGAAATATATTATTTAATAGTTTAAGAGAGGTATGTAAATTTTCTTATATATATTTTTTTTTGTTAAACAGGTTAGGTTTTTAATATTTTTTTATTTTAAGGTAATTCTATGATGAATCATTAAAAACTTGGTTATTATTTATAATCAAATAGAGATTAAAATAATAATAATAAAAAGTCTTCTCATAATTAAAAATTTTAGTAATTCTACCACAGAATTGTTCTAGAAAACTCTCTTCTTAACCTTGCTTCTCATTATCAACTTGTTCGTACTTACTCACAACAACCAAAATAAAAAAAATAAAAAAAAAACATTTGTTCGTAATTAAATGCAGCCTACAATGCTCATTCATCCTTATCCGATGAAAAAGAACCCCAAGTGGTGGCTTAGTCACGTGTGGCCCACGACTTCGCCCCCACTTTCCCAATCCTACGGGGTTCTACCGCCACGTAAAAGCAGCATGTTGGCAAATCAGGACCGTTAGATATAATCCGACCAATGTTTTGACTTCTAGAGAACGTCAACATCCATTAGACCTAGTCAAGTGGGTCAACCCCACACCGACCGTCCATTCTTTTGCTGGCCGCGTTGAAACAATTGCGAGTAATGCCAATTACCAATTAAAAGAGAAACCGCAAGTCAAACAAATGGGGTGCTGCACTTGGCTTGGATTTTGTTTTTGTTCTTAAATTATGTGTATGATAACAAAATATAAAGAACATGTGTTTTAATTTTTCAAAATATCTATTTCTTAAATTGAATCGCTCTAATTAATCATATTGTCTAGACAAAAGATTCTAGTTAGCGACTTTATCGTACTAATTTTGACATATATGTGAAAATAGTGCAATCATATTAGCATTAATGCACCGAATTTAATCATAATTATATTTATTAAGTTAAATATATATGAATTTTTAAGTTTAAAAATTAGGTTAGGTTCCTACTAAAAATAAATTTGATTTCTTATTTATATTTTGGCCCTTTCAGATAAAAAATCCTGATTTTGTCTCTGCTAAAATGAATAACCTCCTAAAAATTCTGTGTGTTTACAACCATGGTTTTCTAACTTATCAAAAAATGAAATAACATGAAAATTTTGTAATAATAGTATAATTACTTTGTTTGATGCTACAACTACATAATTATTTCATGTTCGATGTTTGCACAATACAAAATGAAAATTAATGATATTCTTTACATGCATGTATCACACATATTTATATCGATTGACATATCGTATTTTAAGTGTTTTTTTTTTTAAAAAAGTATTTGACATAATAAATCACTTCAAATAAATTACGTAAAATGGGTATGAAAATGACATTGACTCCAAAATTCTGACATACATGGAAGGTTCAACCCTAGCTAAACCTATCAATTTGAAAATTAAAAAAAAATTAAAAAAGACAAAAACACCTTGAGAATACTTTAGAAAATTCAACCATTAATCAATTGTTTTCAATAATGGAACATTATTTATTAAGATTAAACACATGTTGCCATGGAAGTTTTTGCATGCTGACCCATATTGGCCACCTCCAACGCGCAGGAATGGAAGGGACAAGGTCGAGGGGAGGCGCGGACACGTGTCATGCACACGTGTACGTCACGGCGAGTCGGAGAGCGATTGCTGAGAAAGGGAAAGGGTGGTGGGGATGTGGTCAGATAGGGCGGCTTAAAGCTGGACGCAAGAAAATGCCCTTTGTCACCGAGTGGGGTACAATGTACTCTCCCTATTTCCCATTTAGCCCCCAGTTTTTTTTTTTTTTTTCAAATGAAAATATAGTACTGACTATTCAATATTCATGATTATGACACAAAGTTATCCCCATCTGATAAATTGAATTGAAATCTTTAAAGTCACTGATATGGGCATTTTTTTTTTATTAAACAAATATTTGAGCATATATAAATATATCATATTAACTACTAAATGTGGTGATTCATGGATCAAGATTGAGTGTCATGAGGTTGTATATTATATATAGATAGTCTTATGTGAGAGAGTATTTAGACCCATTCTGTTCAACCAAATATTCAATTTTTTCATACACATATCGTAACATGTGAGTACTTAGACCCATTCTATTCAACCAAATGCTAGGATAACTCGAGCCCTATATGCTCGAATTTTTCAAACATATGTCGTAAAAGGTAAGGTTCGAGTACCCTCTCATATGAGGTTACCCATTATACATGCAATGAATAATTACACAATATAATCCATGGTTTAGTGGTTTGGAAGTCACTCCTATGAGATTGGGTGATTAATAAGTATTGAGTTTGATGCTTAGAAAAATGTTACTTCAATTATATGATTGATAAAGAGGATAAAATAAGTATATAGAGTTAGTATTGTTTATTCTCGTATAATGTCATCACCTTGGACTCTTTCGTATTCTTTTTCCTTACGAAAAATCTCATGTAATTTTGAAATTTATTACAAATTTGTAGTAAAATGTTAATTAAATAATTAAATACATATCTTCTTATGAGCTTAAGATTTTGAAATAAGTGGTGATTTAACATAAACCAATTCTCATTTCTAAAAAAAAAAAAGTGATTGTCAAAATATATCTTAAGACAGTTTAACAGCTTTGGTAGCCAACAATTAGGAGATATTTGAGGTGTGATGAAACTTGGCGGATATGAAAGGAAAGATTCTTTCACTTTATGTAAAGTTGAAAGCATTTATTTGTTAATTTTCTACCCAAAAAAAAAAAGAATTTATTTGTTATAGTATTATTTGATTATAAAAAGGAGGAAACATGACTCCATATGCAATTTTTTGCATAAAATTAAAAAAATACTAAGATTGATTCTTAATTGGATTCTGCTAAGATTTCAGGATGCAATAATGAGAAAACACATGATTACCAGCATGCACTAAGTTGTCCTACTAATACAAGATCGCTTGTTTATTAAGCTAACTAGATTTTACCTTTTTCGAGTTGCAGCACAAGGAGTGGTGGAGTGCACTTCACTTATTTAAAGGGGGAAAAAAAAAACAGAACAAAAAGAAGTAAATCTACAAGTATGGATCCTAGTTCTTACCAAAGAAAGAGAGAACAAATAAAGTGTCCTAAAAAATAAAAAAATAAAGGAAAAAAGTTACTCTAATATTTGCATTTTTTTTTTCTTAAAAGAATGGTAGTTTAATTGTCAAATTGGCATGTGCATTAAAAAATTATGGACAAAGTTTTTTATCTCTAAATTGATTTGGAGAATTATTTTTAACTTAATTTATTAAAATTGACATGTCTTAAGAGTATGTAATTTTTACATGTATTTTTAATAAAGCATGTAATTCTCACACTCATTATATGCTTTAAGAAGATTTGTGAGCTTAATAGATTGAAGTAAAAGAATTTTATCTAATCGATTTTAAAGATATTATATGCTTTATCCTAAAAACAATATTCTTTTCTCTCTCGCATGAATGGTTGAAGTAACCATAAGTTTTATTTATGATACTTATTATTATATGAAAGTAAAAAATATTACATGCAAATTACAATCTCATAAACTATCAATTCATTTGTGTTCATACTTCTAAATTTTAACTCGTTGCAACTCATCTTATGCAAGTGACATGTTTATATATGACTCTGTATAACGTGAGATTTACGTGTGACGAATTCTATCAACTTTAACGGCCTAATCTAATTTAGAGTGTAATTCAAAATAAAATGACACTTCGTAAGTCAAAATTTAAATGTATAAGTGCAGATTGCTACAGCATGCAAGCTGTAAAATAATTAAGGGTCCAAATCAATTGTAAATTTTTTTCAGATGATTTGAGTCCTTAATTTTTTACAGCTTAAATGCTGTAGTAAGCATGTAAGCCTCATCCCAAATGAGGTGGTGTTTTAGGGCAAAGTGTAATTTATTTTACTTATAAAATATAAAATTATAATTCATAATCAAACATGACATATGAACACAGGTCCCACCCTGACCTAAATCCTGAGGATTTACACGTCAGATCCCAATCGACAGAAAGTAATTAATCCAAAGAACCGAGGCCAAAGTACAGAGGGTATTGCCGTAATTTCCACCGGACCCAAAAAATTGGTTGATACGCGTCTCTATGAGGTCCATATTCCATCGCCATTACCGACCTCCCAATCCCTTCAAATCCCCCCCATCTCTCTCTCTCACCCCCCAAAGAAACCCAAACCAATTCTCGGTCTCTCTGCAACTTTTTGTGATTCTCAAAGAATCTGATTGAAAAACCATCATAAACAACTGAGAAGAAGAGAAATGGCTCAGAAAACAGAGAAGGAAGAGACGGAATTCAAAGTCCCTGAAACCATACCTCTTTCTCTTTGTGTCAACAACTGCGGCGTCACCGGTAACCCCGCCACCAACAACATGTGCCAGAAGTGCTTCTCCGGCACAACGACGTCTTCTTCTGCTTCTTCTTCGGCGGCTAGCAAGTCGTCGCCGAAGCTTTTTCACAGATCCAGCTCGTCGCGATCGGCGGAGACGAGAAAAGAGGCGAAAACGGCGTTATCGACGTTGGGGGCTTCGGATCGGCCGAGATCGGAGGTTAACCGGTGCGCTGGGTGCAGGAGGAAGGTCGGGTTGACCGGATTCCGGTGCCGGTGCGGCGAGCTGTTCTGCTCCGAACACCGGTACACGGACCGCCACGTCTGCAGCTACGACTACAAAGGCCGCCGGACGCGATGGCCATCGCTCGGGAGAATCCGGTGGTGAGGGCTGCCAAAAATTCGTCAGAGTCTGATTATTTTGTAGAATTTCGAAAAAAAAAAAAAAAAAAAGAGAAAAAATCTCGAAAATTAGAGTCAAAGATTGAAATTTCATAGAGATGCGATCTCTTTCAAGCTTCGAGAGAGTGAGAGAGGAGAGAGATTGTTGTTGTAGAAGAAGAAGATCAAAAATTCTCTCTGATTGTTCGTGTTTCGATCAATCTCTAATTANCTTTTTTATTTTTAATTTTATTTTTTTTATGTTTTTGTTTGAAAATGGAAAGATTATTGTGGCCTATGATGATCGTAGTGTTCGTTTTTTCAGATTTCATTTTCTTCGTGGTATTCTTTTTATGACAAGGTCACAAGGCGAGTCCGATTAATCTTAAGAAACTCATAATTTCATACCGACATTTTTTGTCGGACGACTTCTAAATTGAGATCTATCCTTAATTTTTTTTTTTTTTTGATTCTCATATATTATTTTTAGTAAGATTAATATTAAAAATATAGGTGTGAATTATATGTTTTGAAGATAAATTTCAGTTTAATTGACTCAATCGAAAGAATTCAATGAAATTTTTGTGTGTTGGTAAAAAAAATTATTGGAAAAAAAATTATTAAAATAATGTGTGTTTTTCATATGTTGACAAATACAAGACAATTTGGATTTGAATTTTCATCAATTTACTTTTCTTCAACAATTTAAAAAATAAATAAGTCTTTATAAAATCCATTTATCTAAACCTCATATTATGTCTGAAAAGCAGAATTCCTCACGATTCTTCTTGCTCCTAGGAAAACTATATATATGTAGGGGCAGGAATATGGAAATTTGAGGAACTGCTGGGGGGTTTATGGACATTGAGGTTTTTGGTGACAAGAAAATTCGAAAAAAAAAAGGTTGTGGAAATTGGAATCAATCGAAAACATCTCTTGTTCATCTCGCGAGACATTGGTGTTTTTTCGGGGGAAGATGTCGTGGTGGGTTTACTTTTGGTATGATTGGGGTTTAGCAGGTCAAATGGGGGCTTGCCGCGTGTGCGGTTTACATAAAACCAGAGGCTGGAAAGTGGGGGGAGAGCTATGGGCAGCAATTGCGTGTGGTAATGGGGTTGCGGCTTTTGTAATTTTACGTGGAGGGGGGGGATCTCGAGAGGTGTCATGATCCGACGGCTGAGGATTAGAAGGATTAAACTTTAGAGAAGGGACCCACTTGGGTGTTGGTTTTGCTGCGAGTCTGTGTGTGAATGACCTTTGTGTGACATGAAAAGCCTGTCTGTGGGCATAATGTCTGTGATGCATACATATGCCCAATTGGGAGGCTGCAACTGCAAGTGCTTGGGGAGGTTTCTCCTATCATGGGTGGATCCCCTGTACAACTTGCCAACCCATATTTGTCTCTCTTTAGTTTTCCTTTTTTTCTCTTTTTAGCAAAAAGAGGAAGAAAAATCCGAGAAAAACCACATTTTTTTTCTTTCTTTTAACCCTAAATTTGCCGATCCATATTGTCTTCACTTCAGTTTTTTCTTTTAATTGCGGCATTAAGGGCGATGCGCGAGGAGATGGATGAGAAGAAACTCTCATGTCCGGTTTAGCAAAAAGTGCAAAAAAAATTCAAGGAGTGATAATATTTGTGGACAAGCATTCCTTGTAAAATTCTTGAGATTTTTTTTTTTTTCTTTCTAATTGAATGAAGAAAAAAGTTACAAGGAAAGATAATACTATTGAGATATAATAATTATAATATAGGCTGTTTATTTTAAATCAATAGTCTAAAATGCAATAATATATATGAAAAAAAGGAAACGATCGCATGCAAGCCACAAAAAATGGTTATTGAAAGGTGCGGAACCATCTTGTAGAGTGGGGCGGAACCCCTTCCAAAAGTCTTTCTTTAATTTTGGCTAGCCTCCCAAAAATAATCTAGATATTGAACGAGAACTTGGTCCATATTTTGTATAACTAATTCTTAATTTTTTTTTTTTTGCTAAACAATGTAAGGAAGTGAGAAAGATACAAAGGGAGTCCTTCACTATTAATACTAACATAAGAAAGAAAATGAGAATGCTTCAAAAAGTTTCATGGAAAGCAACCTATTTAACAAACTTGCATACTTAAAGTTAACTAGGCTAGAGGTCTTCAATAAGGTCCAAACTTTGGAAAAGTTGGAGCTCCTATTGAATATCTATTTCATTCTGTAGGCCTTATAATAGTTAAAATAGTATCCGATTCAATAATCAAGAGAATTAAGTATGGTCCCCAAACGTCAAAAATAAATAAGTAGTTGTCATGAAACTTTATAGAAGTGACTCGAGATTACATTTCCATCACCCATGGTGGTCTCACTTAACTTCTACAAATGATTTCATGATGTTTTGTTTCCTTCAATTTACTTTAGAGACGGCAGAAGTATTTATGGTTGTTTTGAGTGGATACTATGTGAGATGAGTGCTCCTAAAGGCACTATACTTTTTACTACAATTTCTATTTTTACAAATTGAGGTGGTAGTTTATGATTGACTTCTTAATTGTTTCATAAATTATAAACTACCACCTCAATTTTTAAGAAGGTCGTAGAAAAAATAGTATTTCAAACATTTTTCATGTGAGATTCGTGTACAAATACTAAGGTACAATTAATGTATTTAAGTAGGTGTACATGATTCTATGTGATGAATATGTTGTCATGTCATTTAAATTTTTAAATAACGTGATATTATGTACACCATTAAATACAACAAAATAAAATCATAACAACGAAATGACTAATGTCAATTTCAAATAGATATATACACTTAAGAATGTTATGCTTTTTTCTAGAGTCGAGGATAAGGGTTTTTTAAGATGATCGTAGAAGGTTTGACTTGGGTCCAATTCCGAGCTCATTCAGATTGTGTGACATGGGTCATTTGAATTCATTAAAATTAGAACATGCGTCCCATAACATGACACAAGAAACACAATTTTAATCCCAACAAATTCAATTCCAACTAGAATTGAATCCGATCCGAATCTCCACCTTGAAAGCATTTTGCCATGGTGAATGGATTCTTTTGATGCAAAAAGTTGCTCGTCACTTTTGAGTTCAATCATTTTTTTTTTTTGAAGGATTGAAGGGGCCATTGTGATCGTTTTGTGTTGAAATTTTTCCGATTTGAGTACTTTTGTTTGCACTCAACCTATAATGCTAGTATCCTACAAGAAGATAGCACAAAGTCATCTTATCAACATAGTTTGATGCTAATTACCCTTTCTTTCTTTCTTTTTCTTTTTTTTTTTTTTTTCTTTTTTGTTGTTCTCAAGGAATCAACCCCTTAAACTTTATCCAAGCATAATCGTAAAGTTACTTGAGCATACTTGTTTCTATCATTTATAAAATCAAGAATATTAGGCATTTTCTTTTTCACATTAATATCTAATAATCTTCATTTTTTAAAAAAACTAAGAATATATTACTGAATCACCATGAGAACTATACATAGGAGAGGCTTAAAAATAGAGGCCAATAAACCTAACAAATTAACAATACAATTGTTTAACCTAATATTTAACTGGTAATTTTGAAAAATTTTAATTATACCATCATTCTATCTTCATCTCACTGGATTGATGTGACAGTGCCTATTAACTTATATTAAAAAAAATAAAAATTGATAAACACTGTCACATCAGTTCATATATGATAAAAATATAATATATAGCAATACATTACTCTTTAAATTTTGCAATTAGTTATGGTTGTGTCATGATACGGTATGGTGACTCTTCAACACAAGAAAGAACATTCGGGTTGCCATGCAGCTATATATTTTCACTGACAAAAATAGTTTTTGGGGACCAACTAATTAATAATGTTGATTTTTCTTTTTTAATAAAAGTGAAGCATGCTTGCAGAATGATGGGAATCTATAATTAGACATGGGGAAAAAAATTAAATTAATCCAAAAAATAAATTCCACGCTCCATGTTGGTTAGAAATCATTATTTTGCTCCTAGCTACTATTTTATATTATCATTTGCTCCTCCTATAAATTATCAATTATCTTTAACCCACCAATTATAAATAAAAGTTATTTGTTGTTGCTGTCCCACTCCCACCTAGCTAGATGTAGCCTTAGCCTTTGGGTATTTATATTTTATATAGATTTAGAGGAAAATTGGGTTGGTCACAAAATAGACGAAAAAATAGTTTTTTTTTTTAAAAAAAATTTATTTATTTATTTTTTATGTATTAGCAAAGGAAGCCGTCATCAATCGGAAAAACAAGTATTGATTGAGGATTTTCCTTCTTGAATTCATTAATGAAAGGCATAGCCTTTTTTTCTTTTTTCTTTTTTATTTTTTATTTAATGAAAGGCATAGCTTGATTTCAAAAAAATTGCGTTATAATTGGATCAACGGATTGGTTCAGGTGAAAGCATACTTGCAATTTTGTTGCAAAGAGATTCAATATTAACGTAAGAACAAGTTGTTATCAATAATTTCTGTCATTAAATATGATAATACAGATGACATATTAGTTTAATAATGTGAAAAAGGTATTGGGAGACTTTGATTTAAAAAGATTTTAATTTTTAATATTTCCCTATCCTTGCCAACAACTTTGGTATACGTGACCCAGCTAATGAAAAACTCTTTATGAAAAATAGTGTTTGATTCTTGTACAAACCCAATTTACCATTTAGCTTTAAAAAAAAAAAAACCAAAAAATTTATAATGGCATTTAGTTTTGACAGTATTTTTTAAAATATGTGTAAGAATCACATGATTTAAGGATATATGTTAATTTAATAAATTAAATTGAAAAAAAAATTTCGAACTCGGTTTGAAATAATTTTTTTTTTTTTCAAAGTTTGCATGAAGCTTTAATAGTAAAAAGATGTCAAAAATAATGTTCGGGTCCATATATACCATATTTTTTATTTTATTTTTATCTCATTATGCTGACGTGCAGCGGTTATTAAATTTTTCTATATTAAAATAAAATATATCTAATAACTAATAAACCTTGTCACGTAATAAAAATGTGATAAAAATGTTGTATATATTTATATATACATCTTGGTCCAAAGTAGCAAGTGCACACACCTTGAAAACCTAGTGGGTGGGGGGCAAAGAGACCCCATTATCAAGTAGGCACCGGTGGCGGTGACATAATACAAGCCGTCCAAATCAATATGACAAAGGTATACATTGACCCAATGACAGGGAAATTGGATAAACACTTGGAGAGATTTATTTTCAATTTTTTAACCCAAAAAAAGAAAAAAAAAAAGAAATACCCTTTAAATCTACCAAACACTCATCTCTTTGATGGGTTCAAGTTCAACCCTCTAGTCTCCCCTTAATAATAATAATTAAAAAAAAAAAAGAAGAATAAGAATAAAAAAACGAAGGAGAAAAACAAGAAATATCGTTGGGTTATAAGATCTAGGGTGAGAGATTACCGGTTAGAAGTGT
Organism: Betula pendula; assembly: GCA_900184695.1. NCBI lineage: Eukaryota > Viridiplantae > Streptophyta > Magnoliopsida > Fagales > Betulaceae > Betula > Betula pendula. The sequence goes on along the minus strand of FXXK01001457.1, from coordinate 131,644 downwards.
TAAAATCTCAAAGTTGATTATGATTTGCTAACAGTTTTGATCGGTTAGAATATTTGATATGTTTCCTTTTAGCGTTTATTATATTTGATATGTTTTTTTTTTTCTAGGGTTTATTCACATCCTTATTTAGTCTAGAATTTTTTAATAACTACTAATAATCTTTTTATTTATAAAAACTATTGTAACACATTAATATATACTGAATATACAAGATGTAGCACATACATCTCTTTCCGTTTTCGCAGGCACTTCGTGTCTTAATATGAGAATCACATGCTCTAAGAACTCACATCAGTTTAATAGAATAAATTATAAAATAAATTTCCAATTCAATTTGAAAGAAAATTGTCTCCAAAGAAATACATTATTTGAGAAAGAAAAATGGAATTTTAAAAAATTTTTAAGGTTATAACGTATCCAAGGAAGTGGCCATGAAACAGGCATACAACAATTTTCTATTGAACAAATAGCTGTCAGGAAACCGAAAGTGTCTCATTGCCTCATTGGCTTTCCCAGCAGCAGGTCGAGCAGCCTCTTGAAAACATTGGACAAAGAGCATCAATAGAAAATCCTTTTCCAGCTAAGATGGCCCCCTTCAGACGGCTTACCTTTGCCATCTAAACAAACTATTTCATTGATAGCACCTTCCATACGCTGCCCCCACTGTACATTATTTTAAAGGACACCCAGTTTTATAATTGCTCAACTTTCTTAATATATGTGCCTTTTTGACGTTTTGATCAACTTCCTAACTTTCATGTTGCATGAGCCATTCAAGTAATTAATGTAGTTTTCCTCTCATTGTAACACATAATGCCAAGTAGAGTTCACAATTGTTTAGACTTGCGAATTTAACACAAATTTAATACGAAATAATAAATCACAATTGAAGGCCTTACTCGTTTAATTAAAAAGATCGAATTATAGTCAACTTATATAATCTTATATTTATTCTTTACATGTCCCAAATTTGACATGTGACATTTATAACTGAAAGTTTTTTAACATGAGTCACAAACCAAGACATTATTAGTGAGTTAGGGTTGAAGTGTATAACTCATTTAATTAAATAGATTGGTTTAAGGTCAATCTATATAGTCTTATACTCATGTCTCAACACGACTCAAACCCAACAATTGTACTAAAGTATTCAAAAAGAAAACAAAGTAAGATAACAATGGTACAACTTTAGTTCAGAAATGACAGTATTCAAGTGTCCAAAGTAGCCTAAGTGAGGATCATCACTAACTCCCCCCATTAAGGTTTCTTATAATTAAATGGTGAAATGGGGTACTATGAGCATATAGATTTAGATAGCTATTTAAGTTACAAAAAGATATGTCTAGGCCCCATCTGGCTGGAGGAAAGGGTTGGCAATCTCATCTGTGCCATCCGTTGGGGACACAAGCATTACAGCAGTTCCCCTACAAACCTGCAGCACAATAACTTGCCATCAGTTTGTTACCTAAAAGAAAAACAAAAGATATATATGTAAAATAAAAATGGAAAGAAAAAGAATCATTTAAGATTGATTGAGTTTTTTCCAGTGCATCTTTCTCGACATATACTCAAGGATATGATGGCAGAAATTATTTTCTTTCTCCATGCTTGATATAGTGCTCTGACATTGCAATAGGTGCCATTTTTTCTTAAATTCTAGTTATCAGCAACTGGATCCAGCCTTTTGCTCTTCCTCATTTAATGCAACATTGAAGAAGAAATCTGCTGGATCAAGCTCTTCTCTTAATGATTCAATACATCATTTGTACCAACACCTTTTTGTTGGTAATAAAATGAAAGCAGTGAGAAAGTTTGTTGGTGAGTAATACTGACAACAACAGGCAAGAATGAATGCACAAGATCCCACAAGAGATTATCATAAATTTAAAGATGTCTTGTCTTTTACCAATATATCCTAGTGTCAATGTATTATTATGCATTATGCTAATAACTTAAGCAAGCAAAGTGTTTTTCCTATATATTTCATGCATAACTGAGTAGTGCTTTTCGCTTTTAATGATATTTCGATTACTAATCCAAAAAAAATTTACGCAACCTTTAGTTAGTAGGGTTTCACAAGAAAAGTGCCTTCAAGCAGCATTGGAACAAATTTATTGACCATCATGTTTGGATTCAACAATTCAAGCCTCTGTGAAGACAATATCTATTATGCAACTAGCTTATCAATAAAAAGATTGACATAAAAGTGATTAGGTTGATCCAATGGTTTTGGATAGCTTTAAGAAATCTCACTGTCATGTAACCCAATTTAAAACTTCTTATGAGAAAAAGAAAAAGGGAAAGCATTTTTCATATTACATTCTCTAACAACTTCTAAAGATGATTCATGCTTTCAGCATAAAAAAGTTAGTGTGCCGACATGCCTTGCAATAGCATTATTTATGATTCATGCTTTCAGTTACAACGCTGAGATGCTAGACACCCATATGCATGAACTATTTAACTAGATACATATGATGGAAGAGAACATACTATTAGGCCTAGGCGCCTGGTCTGATCAGTAGTCTTCAGTGGATCGTCAGCATCTGCGGAACAAGGACAAACATTCTAAGTCAGTTTGCCCAGCAATTTCTACAAGAAGCTGTATATTATTTGTACAAGGCTAAACTTGGGTACAAAGAGAAGGCAAATATGTAATGGTGCTTAAATTATAATCCAAGACAACACTATATACTACAAAATAAGCTCAGACCTGGAATCAAGAAAATAGACATCCTAGGTGGGCTGTGTTTTTAGGCCTTTTAGCGCTCTTATTGACTATTTTACATTGATTACCATTTAAGTCTGTTCAATTTAGAAAACATTCCTATCATTTTTCAACTGGTGCAAGTCAGCACAAACCTGCAAAACAAATACTATGCTAAAGGTGGGTGCATACATGCACATGAACTAAGTAGTGACACAACTAATTTGACCTTTTGACCATACAAACATATATTTCTTTCTTTTTTCAATTGGTAAAATAAATGATAGAAAAATGATAAATTCAATTTATATTTTGAAGAAAGCTCATCTTGAGATAATATCTTGAAAATTCTGTATTGAGACCGAACTACAAAAACAGAAGGGTGTTAGCCTTGCACAATTTTCAGACCCACAGTTTGCATCAAACATAAGATGGCCATATGAGCATAAAAATAAGGGCATAAGGTGCACATCTTATTTTTGATGTGACTGAGAGCTCTAAAAGCTTATGGGCAAACAGTAATGAGAAAATAGAGGAAAGAGAAGAGAAAGAAGCCCAAAGAGAAAAGAAGCTAGAAAGAGAAAGAAGCCAGAAAAAGCTGGGAAAGAGAGCGAAGAGAGAAGAAACTGAGGAGAGAAAGAGAAAATCACATTCTCATAATTTTATTCCATCATCAAAGCCTGTCTTTATTGGAGTACAAAACATGCTTAAATAGACTCCAACTAAACCCTAGGACAACACCCATTTATTAACTTACCTAACATAACCTAGGGTAATGACAATGCCCGTCTATTGAATTACAAAAATAACTGACTCACAAAAATTAAATAAAACATAAACTAATAATTCAATTAAAACGTAAATAAAATTAAAGGGCCCAATTAACTCTTGCTTGCTGCTGCGGAACCTGCATCAGCATTAGGCACACATCTCATGTGGCCCACAAGGAATTTCTTGAGGCCTAACCTCAGGGGTGCAACTTAGAGCTCCAAAAAGCCTTCCCAAAATTGGTCAACAATTTGCTAGGGAGCAACATGGTAATTTACTAAAGTAAATAGGCTATGAAAATCAGGCATGTCTCTTCCATTTTCCCCACCCTAGAAAAACTTTAATTGTCATGTTTCTCTTCCCCAACCTAATTTATTTTTTATTACCCACAATAAAAAAAGGGAAGAAAAACTTTAATTGTCAAGTGCGGCACTTTGCCCCTTTCGGTAACATGTTAGAACAGTTAACCCAATATGGTCATTATTTTAAGTCATTTTTCTTGATTATTAAGAAGCTGTTGCGGATGTTATGACCTTTTCTATTTTTTATACAAACGTAAAAATATTTTACTCTACAGTAAGAATCAAATTTCCACACAACAATTTTAAAAGCACCCCAAATAAAATTTGGGAGCAAAGTAAAAATTGAAGTTTCATCCAAACAACTATATGAGACAGACATGACCATTTTTTGTTGATTACCCTAAATTCATGCGGACAACGTGCCAAAGTTTGAAACTTTAGTGGTTCTCTACGGCAAACAAATGTTCAATGTTGGCAAAATAAAAATAAATCTCTAGGAGTGTCATGTGGGTTTTCAAGAAAGAGAATATAAAACAGTGGAAATAAGTGTGCATATGGCAGTTTATGAAAGAAACAGTAATGTAACACTGATAAAGAGCAGCATGGCCACTGTGGTGAGTTTACCTGCTAAAGAATGATAATAATAGGAAGAAGTAATATTAACGCTATCTTGCCCACTGGGTATAAGTGAATAAATAGTCAAAAATATCAAAATAAAACCATAACCAGCTAATTGGTTTGAACAGATGCATCAAAGCCACACAGCTAATTAGACTGAACACACACACACAAACACACAGTAACAAACAATATCCAATGAAGTAGCTACCTCTCAAAAACTCTGTGGCTTCATCCAAAACAAGGTTTAGTAACTGATCATATCCTTTTAGAGTTCCTGTCACTGTAACCCAAAAGGGAAAAAAAAGTATTATGTACCGGATCAGTAATGAGAATATTTCACCTAACTAAAGACAACATAATGACTGTTTGATATAAAATTGTCACTTTTCAGAGCACTGTAAAAACCCAGTAGAAGGAAAACCAAACCATAACGAGAAGTCAGATGTTAAAGAAATCCCATGGGGTCCAATCGATCCTAACGATCCCTAAACAAAGAAAAATAACACCAAAGATTTAAGTGGATAAAGCCAATTTGGTGGCTCTGACTAGTGTTCGTGGCAAACCCAAATAACATAAGCTCTACACCAACCATCCCTATACTCGGCATCTACAATTGAAAGCAGTTTATATTTTTCTGGCTTTGCATTTGAGCTCACCAAAGCAAGAATTATACTTTCATAACCCTACTTAGCTCATATTAGTAGCTAAATGTTGGATTTTTATACATTTTCACATCGAATTCCTATCCCAAACCATATCTCTAGTCCTTTTATTTGATATTCAGCTTGTCCATTATACACCAAATGACCAAACTAATATGGATTATCTATTGATTAATAGAAAACTGAAAGTTTAGTAGCAAGCAGTGACCTTGTCTGCCACCAGTGAGCTTGACTTGGACACCTTTGTCCACAAACTTTGCCAGGTCCAAGACTGTTTCTTTCCTGCTTCCTGACTGCAACAAAATCACACATCATATAGAAAACACACACAAAAAAAAAGGGTAAGCCAACATAAAATTCCCATTACTCAAACAAATATTCTTTGGGTTGCTGAAACTAAAACACACATAAGTAGAAAACTTTACCATATCTTAAATTGGGTTTTTTTCAGCTCCTCTCTTAGATTTTGCTGAGTCAAAAAAAGTAACAACTTTTCAAAGAACTCAGAAAACCCAAGTGAATCAAAAGTTTACGCACCTGAAATTAAACAAAATTGGTTTGTGGTCTTGAACAAAATTGAAACGTTAAAAAAAAAAGAGAGAGGGGGGGGTTTGGGGAAAGGGTGTGTTTGTGTGTGAGTGAGACTGCAAAATTTCAAATAAATAAATTATGGTACAGGTTTTTGTGGTACCTTACTGGGATTCTGGGAATGAAGGGGTAGAAGCAAATAGAAAGAGACTTTCGCAAGGGAGACAACGTTGAAAATGTTGGAGTATAAAGTACGGACTCGGGTCCGTTTCTGGCTCGGCCCAACAGAGTCCAAGGCTCCCAAATTTTCCCATCCTAAAATTTATTGTTTATTTTATGTAATTCTTCTTTTCATACTCATATATTACATTCATTTCTCATGCTCATTAACATGACTTAAGTGACTTTTCTTTTGTCATTTTTAAAATATACCATGTTAACTTATGTGAACGAGTGTAAAGAATAATATTTTTCTTTTATTTTTGAAGACAATTTCAACTACCAAAAATAAATAAAGAGTGATGAATTACTACAACTTTTTTAAAAGTCTCTTATAAATTGATGTAATAATTTATACCATATTTATTATATCAATTATTAAACAATTAAATTGATTGTTACTAATGTGAACTAGTCACGTGAGTTTGTAAGTCAATATAAAACTTATCAAATTAGTCGATAAAAAGTTAAATTTAATTATAATTAACGTGGCAGTGCCATGTAAACTGCTACATCAATTTATAAAATGTTATAATAAAAATTGTAGTATTTCAAAAAAAATTCATAAATAAATAAGAGGGCCATGTGTTAAAGAAATGGATTTTTTTTTTTAAAATTTTTTACGTTGTTTTGAGTGCAGATTGGCAGCTAGTAAACTTGAAAATGTCCTACCAAAAAAAAAAACACACTTGAAAATGTAACATTTCATTGCCTTAACACACCAGATGATGAATACAATAAAAACCTTAAAAAATTTAAATTTCTTTAAAGCTTTTCGAAAGATAATGACCAATATTTACTTTCTTAAATTATCATATCAAACTCTTCAATTCAATAAAAAATATATACTCTTCCGGTTAGTAAAATTATTATAAAGATTCATTTTAGTCTTTTTTTTTTCTCCTTAAAATTTATATTTGTTAAAAAAATCTTTTATGTGTTTTATTTTCTTTTAAAAAAAATTAACAAACAACTTAAAACACAAAATACTCTTTACAACATAAAAATATTACCTTTATAATACATCGTAATACTTTTTTAAATCAAAAAATAAAAATACTCTCAAAAACACATTAACAATACACCTATATTTTAATTTATAATTAAATAAATAAATAAATCCTGATGATGTTTCTTAAATAATTTTTACATTAAAATCTTCCTTTTAAAAATAATAATAATAAAAAAAAAACCTTGGTTTTATAACACATCTTCGTAACAAGGACAACGTAGTTTCACAAAAACAACGTTTATAATTGGAGTTCACTTATTAATGAATTTTGGTAGTTTGACCGAAAATCCCAGGGCTTTTCAGTAAAAGTCAGCCACTATATATGTGTCCTCTATGAAACCCTAAAGCCTTCTTTGGCAGCAGCACCCGAAGGTGTAAACAAGTTGTAGTTGGATCGGAAAGAGCAGAGCGGCAACAATGGTGGACAAGGCCAGCAAAGGGAGAAAGGAGGAGGTTGTCACCAGAGAGTACACCATCAACCTCCACAAACGCCTACATGGATGGTAACCATTTATCTCCTCTCTCTCTATCTCTCTTTGTAGACATATGTATGCATGTATGGATGCGTTTTTGTTTCTATGTGGGTATTTGAAATCATTTTTGTGCTTGTAAATGGCTTGGATCTGATTCAAACAAGGTTTATTATGTTGGGTTTAGGCCGTTTTGTGATCTTATTGATTGATGCTTCTCTAAGTTGCTTCTTTGAAACACGTATGATAATATAAACAAGGTGGTTTATTTTGACTCAGCCGGGTTTTATTTGGATTGATGAATAATGTTTCAGTTTTTTGAGGTCCACATAACTCAATATAGCTATGTTGTGTGGTAAATCATATAATTTATTTCGGTTATTGAACTATTGGAATTATCATCTTGTTCAAGTGAACCCAAAAATGGTTTCTGTTTACAAATGGGTGTTATAGATTTGGGATCAATATGTTCGAAGCTGTAAATATCTTTTGGAATTGTTACATGATTAATTTTGCAAGAATCATCATGTCTAAGATTCGACCCTCCTTAGTACAAACAATTCTTTAGGGCCACGCCCGTGGGTGAAGCCCGAGCTTTACCCATCCCCTGTGAAGGGTTGCACGGTGTCCCGGGTATATAGTCGGGGCGAAGCCCCGGGTACCCCCGGTTATTAAAGAAAAGAAAATTGCTTTTGCAAGACTTTGTTTCTTATGGTGGAAGATGTTTTCAGGGACATGAATTTTCACTAATGTTGTTTAGAGTCTAGCTGAGGAGTGTGATACAGTTTATGTATATTGATGACTTATTATCCATTGACAAAGCCTCAAGCTTCTGATTGTCTATTAAGTTATTAATATTGAAATCAGAAGTATTATAAACAAAAATTGAAATCGGAATATTCATGAATTTACAGTGTGTATCATTATATAATAACCGAACAATAAAAAAAAGCCAGACCAGTATTGTATCTCTTTGAACCTGGAATATGGTAATACCCCCATTGTACCAACCTATATGTTTCTCCCCTGGTGGCGTGAAGGGTAAGCTGTACTATTGTGTAATAGGCAAAATTTTCTCTATAAGCTTATGTATCTGTGATTAGTGGTTTTTTATCTCCATGGTTGTCTTTCATCCAGGGAAACTATAATACCTTGCATTATATTTCTACTATAATTGAAGATACTTAGGTTTGATACAGATGCACGAGAAGTTTACTTATGTTCTGCAAGGGATATTGACATTCTTTTCATTGACATAAACGTATCAATGCTTTCAAATCATGAAAATCTTGGCGTGTATAAAAAATTGGCCCTCTACCCCTCTCCCCTGGCAGGAGGCCCATGTGGCCCTTCAAATTTAGAAGTAAATAGTGTTAGGTGACTGATGCATTGATTGATTAGACCACTGGAACGAATTTTATAGAATTTGTAAGTTAACAAATGATATCTGACTGTTGACCAAATTTTTGAATCCCATATTAAGGGTCAGAGAACTGGTAGCTCCTTGTGAAACCTGACCTTAGCAAAATGTTCATAGTTGCACCTCTTTCTTTGTTTCTTAAAATCTCTTTTTTTGTTTTACATCCTTGCTACTTATGTTTTTGCTTAAAGGATTGTTTTTCTGACATTATCTTAATTTAGTAGTTTTAAAACTCTAACAAAATTCTGAGCTATTGAAAATTATGTGATGTTAGCTAGTATGGATGATTTTTTCATGTTTGTCTCTTTCCTGCTGCGAAATGTGCAGACTTAGGGATTTTATTGTTTCAGTCAATCATGCGAGTGCAATTATGTGTAATTCTCAGTTGACTTAATTTGGATCTCACCGAAGTTATCTTTGCGAATGTATAGTTTGATGGGATAATTTACTGTATTGTGCTTACATTAATGTAGTTATGAGCAAAATCTATCAGGCAGTGTTGAGTGCAGTTGAATGATTCAGGTTTTATTTTTTTGATCTTTAATACAAGTGTTTGAATGCATTTGTTTCAAATTTCTACTCTTGCATTTATTTCTAGACATCTATGGCCGTTTGCATTTCCCTAAGTGACACTTCATTTAGTTATTTCCACAAATTCACCTTAGTTTACAATTCCATTTTCCATGTTACAACTCATGTAGGTGTCTCATGAAAGTGTCACCGCCTTGAAACTTGTAACTACTTTTTAAATTTGTTTTGATCTATTCCAGTTAGCTGATGCAATGCCATTGGACACTTCTAAGTAACCTTTCCTTAAATCCCATGTGCAGCACTTTCAAGAAGAAGGCTCCTAAGGCCATAAAGGAAATTAGGAAGTTTGCCCAAAAGGCTATGGCGACAACTGATGTCAGGGTGGATGTTAAGCTTAACAAGCATATCTGGAGCCGTGGGATTCGGAGTGTGCCAAGGAGAGTTCGTGTCCGCATTGCACGAAAGAGAAATGATGAAGAAGATGCAAAGGAGGAGTTTTACTCACTAGTCACTGTTACTGAGATCCCTCCAGAAGGTTTAAGGGGTTTGGGCACAAAGGTCATTGAGGAAGAAGATTGAAGTAGCCTATATCCATAAATCTTTGTTAGGTTGCTCCAATTTTGGCCTTACATATTTCTTATTTCAGAGATATTTTTGTTTCGCTTTGGATTTTCTTTGGAATTTCTCCAGCAGAGAGAGCACCATGGATTTAATGTTATCTTCTATCATGCAAGCCTGTTCAAGCTATCTTTCCTTAAGACCTTATAACTAGCTTTATGGTGTGAAACATAGTTTATGTCGTATTGTTGTGACCTCTGCATCTAAATGCAAAGCCAACCTTTAATCTTTGGATATTATGCTGAGTCAAAGATATATTCATTAGGGCTGGTGGCTTGTTTACCCCTCAGATTGGCAGCTATAGCAGGAGCCCGCCGACTGCAGCCTGTAGTGTAGTACAATTAGTGCATCTATGAGGCTTGTGGGAGCACAAAGAATATATCTTTGAGAAATGCTATATATCGTACCAATATTTCTCTTTTATCTTTTGAGAAATTTCTGATATTGTTGGTGTGATATATGTATTATATTTTAGCTCAAATTAAACTCATAACTCTTGAACATGCAAAAAAAAACATAGATTAAACTAAACAAAATCTTTTTTTTTTTAATGAATATAAAATAAAACAAAATATTTCACTCAACATTTAATGCAATCAAATTAATCCTCAATTCAATACTTAATTATCTTTCTGGTGTTTCTAAAGCGTTTATGTTCCTTTTTTTAATAACAATCAAATAATTTTTTTTCCCTTACTTTGCTTTCAAAAGCAAAAAATTAGTTCAAAAAAAATGTAGGAAAATCTGATTAAATCACACAGATTAATGAAAAATAAAAAATAATCAAAAAATCAAATGAATTGAAACATAAGACCCTGAATTTTAGTTTAATACATATAAAGTAAAACATGTTAAAAATTTCTTCCCTTAGGTGTAATTTAAAACAAAAAGAAGTATAAAAAAAAAAATTAATGTTTAATGTTTAATTATCTCTTTGGTGTTTAAAAAACATTTCTTTTCCTTTGGTGTGCAACAACCAAATAAATTTATCCCTTATTTTGCTTTCGAAAGCAGAAAAATCAGTTCCAAAAAATGCTTGACAATCGAGTAAATTACACAAATAAACGAAAAAAAAAAAATCAAATGAATGTGAAACATAAGACCCATAGTTTTAGTTAAATTCATATAAATTAAAACATGTTAAAATATTTGTACTCATATGTGTGGTTTAAAATGTAAAGTACTAAATAAAAAAAAAAATAGCAAGAATAAAACTTAAACTTTCATTATCCAAGCATTAATATAAAATGATGAAAAATCTCTGATATTGTTGGTGTGATACATATTATATTTCAGTACAAATTAAACTCAAATAACTCTGAACATTCAAAAAAAGCTCTGTTTGTTTCGGCGGAGAAATCATTTTCCATGTTTTCGATTTTGATGGGGCGGAAAATAATAGTCAACGGAAACTATTTTCAGTTTGACCGATTTTTTTTTTTTTTTTTTAATTTCCATAAAATGGTTTCTCTTTTTTAAAACCGTAAACCATTTTCTGAGTTTGAGCATCTCATCTCAAATCGTCATATCACAGCCAAAACAACACCAGACCCCGCCGGAACCCGCCTAGGACATTGTCAAGATCCAGTTAGGACAACGCCGAGACCCGCCCAGGATATCTTCGGGACCCTACCGGGACATCGACGAGACCTAGTCGGGACCCGGTCGAGATTCGCCCAGGACATTTTCGGGACTCGCCCGAGACATCGCTGGACCTGCCTGGACCCAGTAGGGACCCACCTGGGACATTATCAAGACTCAGTCGAAACTCGCCTAGGATATCGTCGAAACTCGGTCGGGACCTGCCCGGGACATTGTCGGGACTCGATTGGGACCCGCTTAGGACATCGCTGGGACCCGCCCAAGACATCGCCCGTCAATGGACCGAGACATCGCTCAAAACCTGATGGAGACATTGCTGGAACCCGCCTAAGACTTCGTTGGGACCCACTCATTAATTTCTAAGACCCACCCGAGACATCGTCGGGGTTCAACCAGGACATTTTCGGACCTACCTGGAGCATCGCCGAGACCCGCCCGGGACATTTTCGAGACCCACTGGCACATTTTCGGAACATCACCGGGACTCGGTTGGGACTCGCTCGGGACATTTTCGAGACCCACCCGGGACATCATATGGACTCGATCGTGATATCGTCGGGACCCTCCTAGAACATTGCCGAGACCTGGTCAGGACCTACCAAGGAACATCATGGGGACCCCGCCAAGGACATTGACGGGACCGATCGAGACCCCGCCGAGAACCGGTCGGGACATCGCCAGGACTCGGGACACCGTTGAGACACCGCTGGGACCCGGTTCTAACCTAGTCAGGACCCTGTCTAGACGCGGTCGAGACCCTACCGGGACCTAGTCGCCAGCCGATATTTTATTAATATTTTTAAGTTATGAATAAAAAATAATTTTTATAGGTTAATATGATTGATTGAAAAATATAAAAACGTTTTTTATTTTCCGTACGCGTCAAACTCCGAAAAATGTTTTCGACAGAAAATATTTTCCTGAAAAATGATTTTTCGACAGAAATCGTTTTACGCCCAAACAAATAGAGCATTAATGCAATCAAATTTATCCTCAATTTAATGCTTAATTGTCTTTCTAGTGTTTTTAAAGCGTTTATGTTCCTTTTTTTGACAACAATCAAATAAATTTTTTTTTTTCCCTTACTTTGCTTTCAAAAGCAAAAAATCAGTTCCAAAAAATGTCTGAAAATCTGATTAAATCACACAAATTAATGAAAAAAAAGAATCATCAAAAAAATCAAATGAATTGAAACATAAAACCCTGAATTTTAGTTTAATCCATATAAAGTAAAACATGTTAAAAAATTTCTTCCCATAGGTGTAATTTAAAACAAAAAGAAGTATAAAGAAAAATAAAATAAAATAAAAGAAGAAAACATGGGCACTGATTATCAAAACATTAATAAAAAATAAGGAGGAATCTCATATATTGTTTTGTTGGCGTAATACCAATTATATTTCAATACAAATAAAATCCATTTAAGTCATGCGTTCGGATCTTCATTGATGTTCCATCATCCTTCATTTAATTAATTCTGCATGATAATGATAGCCTTGAAACATCCTCGCAATCAAATCCACAAGAGCCTTTTCAGGATATACCGAAATCTTCAAGGCCTCTTCCTTTTTCTTCTCAGGCTCATTTGCAAGTCCAACAGATAATATGTCCGTGGTGCAGAGCTTCCTCAACTTGATGACTACTTCAACCGGATCGATGTCCCCAATCACAGTCAATTTCTGGTTCTTCATGTCCATAGAGATTGAATCCACACCTAAAAAATTAGAATACAAAACCATCCAAATTTGTCAGCCTTTCATGCAAAAATTCAAGAAATAAATCAAATAAACTAATTCGCCTAATCAGCTTGAGCTATTGAAAAAGATTTTCCTTCAACTTTTGAACCCAAATAATATGATTACATGAAACATATTTATAATATGAGAGATAGACTACCAAAGGGGTTTATAACAGAATTACAATCAGGTAAAAATGATATACCTTGAATACCAGAGACAGCCTGCATGGCCTCTTGCTTGGCTGTTTCACATTGCAAGTGCACCTTCAATATCACTTTCTGTCATAAAACATGACAAATCCATTCATAAATAAATATCAGGGAATAATTAAAGTGAAAAACAAAAGCAACCAGACCCATCACAAGATTTGGGGACCCAGTAAAGTTTTGTCACCAGACCCATCACCTATTGTTCCCCATTACTGCGAGGTGATCAAACTCGAAAAGGTCCGAGCTTGAACAACTCGCCACATAATCACCTTCATACTTCATACTTCATACTCGCCCTCATCATCCTTCCCATCAAAATCATTCATTATAAACTCAGTCTAACAACATTAACAACATCAAACAGTTAATAAAAATTAAAATTTACATACAAAATTTGTACCTTATTTTGCTGCGACATTTCCTGATGGCGGGGCTTCAAATCTTCACGTGCTGCTTAAGAACTTCACACACTGCACACCACAGTATTTTGGCGTATGAACACGGTTAATCAGGTGATGCAGGACAACAAACTGTAACCAGGAAGTTCACTGGTGAAAGTAACAGTAAAGAGAGAAAATAGGAGAAATAAGAAGAGGGAAGGCCAGGGGGAGAGAAGAGAAATCACGTTCTCAATAATTTTATTTCATATCAAGTCTTCTTTCTCTATTGGAGTAGAAAACATACTTAAATAGACCTAGACTAAAAACCCTAGGGCAAAACCCATTTATTAACTTACCAAACATAGTTTTATTGACTTGCCTAAAACAACGATATGCCTATCTATTGCTCATAAAATTAAATAAAACATAAACTAATAAACCAAATTAAAACCTAAATAAATTGAAAGAATCCAATAAGCTTATTGCTGCTGCGTTCTGCATCATCACGCCTTCACATGTTTTCTCTTTTGCTGTTTTTTCACGCTACTTGGAAAAAAAAAAAAACTACATTTACCATTTAGAATTTTCAAGATTATGGTTTAATTTCCAAAATTCCGATCAAAACCATTTAGAATTTTCAAGATTAGGGTTTAATTTCCAAAATTGCGATCATAACCTTGCATCTTCAAACATTTTAGAATATCCAATTTCCATTCAAACAGATTCTCCTTTGTAAACCTTCAAAATATTGAAAACCTTAAAAATGAAATCCCAAAACTCAATCACTGACCCAAAAATGATGGACAGAATAGGGCGAGGGTTTTGATCGGAATTCCCCAAATTAAAGAAAATCCTAAGCAAATCAGTCCAAGATAAATTCCGGAGTTGCATCGGTGGGCAAGCATACCTGAGACGGAGAAGAGCGCCGAGCGCAGATCAAACCAAGGAGAGAGAGGCGGAGTCAGATCAAATCACAGACCTTGATCTATCTCCATGTTTAAAGTCGGAGAAGACGGACAGACAGACGGAGGGGGAGAAGAGAGACAGTGGAATCCAATTACGTTTAAAGCCTGTGGTAAAATGTAAAACTCACGTTTCACTCGCTTAAACGTTTAGGTTTCACTTGTTTAAACCTAAACTTTTTTTAAACCTTTTTTTTTTTTTTTTTTAAAAAATAAAAATAAACTGAAAAAACCCTTTTTTTTTTAAAAAAAAAAAAAATTAAAAATCCTAAACTTAAACACACGTTTCACTTAGCAAATATTACCATAACATGTAGAGAAAATTTTCATAATATATTTCCATCACAAAAATATGGCAATACGGTAAGGTATGAGAATATAAAGTAATAATCTGACAAATAGGACACTTATCATAATTTTAGCCAATTCTCTTAAGGACAGAAATTAGCTACAAAATGGTTTGTAGCATTACTACAAATCAGTCTAATAAAATGACATTGTCCCTTAGCATGTGAGAAGCACATGTTTTTTTAATAACATGTGCTTCTCACATGCAAAGGGCTACATGTCATTTTATTAGACTGGTTTGTAGCTAATTTCTGTCTCTTAAAGGATTTGGCTATTATATATATGAGCCGTGATTGTCTTCAGCCCAAGCTGAATGAACAGTCATTCAGCCTGGGCTGCTTTCAGTATAAAAAAAAAATAAATTTTTTTTTTTTTTTTAATGGGGTGGAATCCACCAAAAGAAGAAAAAATGCCCAGGCTGAATGAACTATTCATTCAGCTTGGGATGTTCTTTATCATTAGCGTATATATATATATAACATAGAGTAATGCTATACACTATCACACACCCAAATGCTATGCGTTGAATTCTTTATTATAATTTAATTTCAAAACTTAAACTCGTGTCTATCGTACTTTCATTATAGATTAAAAAATTGAGCGTAAAAAAAAAAGACATACTAAAGCATGTACATTACTTAGCATTTGTGATTGTCAAAGCATTAATAAAAAATTAACAGAAATCTCTAATATTATTGGTATGATATCTATTATATTTCAATACAAATAAAACTCATAAATCTCAACATTTGAAAAAAAAAAAAAGAAGAAAAATAAACAAAATATTTTTTTTGATACAAAATAAACACAAAATCTTTCACCCAAATGCCATTAAATAAATCATTTCCCATCAGGTTCAATGCTTAACCAGGTCGGCTCGATATTTTTTGGGCCCTAAGGCGAGAAGTTTAGGTGAAGCCTTCTTTAAAAAAAATTTAAATAATATCAATATTTTTTTATTTTTTTTATTTAAAAATCATTTTCTCACTTTTTGGGATGCATAATTACTTATTAAGTTTTTATATTCAAGTTTTTTTAACATTCACTTTTCAATTGATAATATGACTAATCCATTTAATAATTATATATCTAACACTTTCAACCGGCACAAAGAAAGACAAATTAGTGTAAAAGTATTTCTTAAATTCAAATGAAAAAGGTTAATGCAAGTGATTGATTGAATTTTTGGTAATTAACCTTTTTTTTTTATTACTCATCAGAAATTGAATGATTTTAAGGAGTTGAAAAATAATGAAATTGAAGAATAAGAAAAAAATTCAAATTTGAATAAGGCTTGAATAGAGAATTAAAGAGAAAAAGAAAATAGAAACTTATAAAGAGAGGAGTTTGTAATTGAATAAAATATTTAGAAACTTTCGATCTTCTTAACTTTTTTTTTTTTTTTTTCGTTTCACATTGAACGTTGGACTTCAATTATAAATTCTATAATTTTGAACGTTGCATGTGGACAGAAGCAACCCAATGTTAGAGAGAGAGAGAAAAAAAAAAAAAACACTTCATATCTTGCAATGATGATTCAGCTGGCAATTAAGACTTTGGATCATAATTTATTGTTGATTAGCTGTCTTTTGTAAATTATGATGAAAATTTCAGCGGCTCGGCTAAAAAAATCTTATTAGGAATGAATTTAATATTAATATATTATTTGATTCCCTTATTTAATGTTATCAATTTTTTTATGATTTGTTTCAAGAATGATATAAGTTTTTTTTTTAAGAATCAAATGATATTAATGTCTTTCTTAATTACTTATTTACCATAATTTGGGCCCTTAATTGAGAATTAATATTGACTATAATTAGGGCCTTAAATATTTTTTTATGGAATAAATATTCATTAATATTTCTTAATTGTGACTTTAATTAAAGAATATTAACTGTAATTAGAGCCTTAAATATTTTTTTTTATAGAATAAATCTTCATTAATGTTTATTAATTGAGGACCTTATTAAATTGGGGCATTAATTAGAGAATATTGACTATAATTAGAGCATTAAATTTTTTTGTATGAAATATATACATTAATATTTATTAATTAGGGGCCTTAGGCGGATACCTAATCCGCCTAGGGGTGGAGCCGGCCCTGATGCTTAATTATCTCTTTGGTGTTGTGAAAGCGTTTTTGTTCTTTTTATGTATAGTAATCAAGTAAATTTTGCATTTTTTTTTTTGTTGGCTTTCAAAAGTAGAAAAAATCACTTCTAAGAATGCCTAAAAATCTGGGGTAAATCACACAAATTAAAGAAAAACATCCCATTAAAAATCAAATAAATTGAAACAAAAGGACCCTTAATTTTAGTTTAAGTCGTATAAATTAAAATATGTTAAAATTCTTATTCTCATAAGTGTAGTTTAAAATGAAAAGTATTAAAAAAATAATAAGCGCAAGAAGACAAGATGATATATTGGTGTGATGTTTATTATATTTCAATACAAATAAAACTCAAATAAGTCTAAACATTCGGCAAGAAATAAAAAGCAAAATAAACAAAATCTTTTTATTTTTTTATTTTTTATGAATACAAAATAAAACATAATTTTTTACTCAACATTTAATGCAATCAAATAAATCATCTCACATCATGTTCAATACTTAATTATCTCTTTAGTATTTAATGCAGTTAAATAAATCCTATTTTTCTTATACCCATCCTGTAGTGCTGCATTACCAGACCGAATGGGAGAGGAAATCAGCAAAGAAAATCTTGATAGAACATACTATTTCAAAAAGGAACTTCTTAACGTCGTGAACACCGCACCTCTTCATCGGATACTTCCAATTACTCTAACAAATACATCACGCAGTACGTTTAAGCAATTCTCTGCAGACCCCCTTCCCCACTCTTGAATTAAAAAAAAAAAACAATTCTCTGCAGAGGCATGACTCGGTGAGTTACGGTTTCTCAATTAAAACATGATTTTGCAAAGCATGGACGTCACCACCTAAGCCAAACACAATACAAAAAAGAACAAAATAACTTTTACTTTTGGACCGTTTGCATTTGGAGAGCATATATGAATGCCAAGAGCTAAATTTAGCATTAAGAAGAGCGTTTGTTAAATGATGTTTTTTTTGTGAGTTTTGTTAAAATTTTTGTGAAAAGCCAAAAGTAAAGAGCTCAATGTGAATGCTCTAATTCTATTCCACGCATCTTAACTCCACATCCAAACAGTCCCCTAAATCCCTCATTTCCAATCCAAAAATATATCTCTTTGAGCAAATCTTTGATTAAACAAAAACACTATTGTAAGCACCATCTCTCCTCTACGATTCTTCTTCTTTAAGCACCATGCGCTGACTTAACTAAACAAAGACACTTTTTCCGGAACAAAACACAATGGATGGCAAATTTCATTTAAAAAACGCGCATTTAACTTGCGAAATTGCGGGGCCAAACAAACTCTTAATCACTTGGGGGCCAAACAAACTTAACAAAAGTATTAACAAACAACTCATAACATAAAACACTCAAAATTATTTTCACATTTATATCACATCATAACCAAAAAGCAAAAAATACCGAATAGAGAGGAGGATCAATAATACTACTGCAAGTATCAAATTTCATACAGTGAAGAGTTGGAAATATTCCACTTGCTTGAAAAGCCTAAGTTTACATGGACGTGAGAACAATTTCATTCTGTGAAGAGTTGGAAATATTCCACTAGCTAGAAAAGCCTAAGTTTACATGGCCTAAAAAGAAATCTACGCTCGAATGTTGAGCGGAATACATCGAGGAAAAGTTTATAATGCAGCAGAACAAAAAAGGAAATTGGGATAAAACCTAAAGCAATTATAACATGCGGAACCATTGTCATTTTTCTTTGATAGACCAAAAAGCAGGTTGAACCGAAGGTTACAATCATGGCTGCTGTGGAGATGAAGAGTGTAGTTAGTCCAAACACCAACCTTTTAGGTAATGAATGGAGGAAATCCTCTACTGTGTAGCGAGCTGTCAGAATTGACAAAAAAATTAACATTGAACTCGAAGAGGATAAAAATGCAATCGAATCTACTATGAAGAATACTTTGAACCAATAACGATCCAAAAAAATTGGAGTTCCCTTCTCTTGATTATAGCCACCCGGTACATTTAAGAGTGCAGCGAAACCAATAGGGGCAATACAAGTTGCCACAACCATGCAATTCGTTGCTGTGTCCCTCATCCACCTTTCACCGTTTCTTCTTAAATTTTCATGTGTTTTTCTAAACAAATCTTTGGGTGATTGTCCTTCTGAATTCTTCGTATTCAAGAATGAAAGGGGCACAATCTTTTCAACCTCCTACAATAACCGAGATGTAAATTGAATGGTAAAACTACGACGCATATATATAAATATATATATAACTAGAAAAAAGGAAGCTTGAATAATATTAACAAACCTTAAACCATAATAACTCCCGTTGCAATTGAAAGGCTGCTCCTGGTACAACATTTAGTCTATTTGCTGGAGCCAATTCTCCAGCTAAGTGTAGCATATTATTCAAGTTTTTGTCACGTTTGGATGCCATCATATCTTTGAAAGTGTCTGTCTCATGTATTAGATTGAATATGCTCTCTTGCCGATATAGAATAGAAATGTGAAATATATTCTGGTTGTTTTCATCAGCTATCCATATGATGTCAGGATCAGCACGTATAAGTATAGTGACCAATTCAATATTCCCTAATTTAGCAGCATGAAAAATTGCAGAGGATTGTTTTCTTCTTTCTTCCCTTGGTAACTTTAGAACTTCTTTCCAAAGGGCTTCAACTAGTTGATGGGCGGACGACCGCATCAAAGCTTTGTGATAAACCCCTTTAAACCCTATGATTAGGAAAAGAATCTATTCAAAGAACATTTCATAAAAATTTGGTACATTATTTTAACCAGATAAATAACAAGAAATGAGACTGAAAGTTTCATTGAAAAAATGAAGATCATGTAATGCCTTAATTTAGGTTATTTATGTCCTAGTTGGGGATTTTTTTGTTAATTTTTTTTTTTTGGTCTTGGCATAACCCATACACTTTAATCTCTTATCTTTTGAAGCATATCAAATGTTCTAGTCTTATTGCTTATATATGATTTTAATTCTATTTCCAAATATATAATACAAAAAAAGTACTATTTAGATTTTGATATTTTAAGATGAAGCAAACTTTTGGTTTAATGGGAAATATCAATAAACTGACTTGATTGTTATAGTGGGCTAAACAAGTAGTTTTCTAACTAAATAATTAATGAGCTCTGCCTCTTTCTTCATCATCTAATTACATTTTAATTAAAAATGCCATGTTGATTTAGATTTGATGTTAAGTTCTTATACTAGATTATTTCTTGGTGTCAAGATATTACAGAAACGCTACCTTGTAGCAGGAAGCAGTTACAAATTTTACAATAGATTTAAACATATCAAATAAAAAACGTTTTATCTCATACTATCTTATCAGAGCACTTTAGGAAGTATATATTATATAAATATTTGATGAAATCAAGTAAGACTACTTCCTCATTCCAAAGTGATTTGAATATCGAGTAAACTGGTAATCAATAGATCAGAAGAGAGATTATATATTTGATTATGCAAGGAAAGAGAGTTTGGGTTGGAAGCAAAACTAACAGTAGCCTATGCGTCTTTCCCAAGTTGACATCTGACTTCTGCTACCAATTGCAAAAGGTTTATTTGCCAACTGTCTCAATAGCAAAAACCCATCTTCATCCTCCACAGTTGCTAATGTTGGAGCCTTGCTTATAATTTCCACTGCTATATCTGTTCACCAAAACAACACATTAATTTGATCAATAATATTGCATTACAAGTATTAATTGGTAACTCTATCCAACTTGTCCAACTGCCTAAAACTCATTACAATGTAGCGAATGATTCGGTATCCTTGTGAAATTTCAATGATATGTACGTATTTCACGTCCAATTGAAGTTCTATAAACAAAGAAATCAAATGATAGTAATGGCAATGTAAATTAATTTTCTAAAACTCACAATTAGTGAGATGTAGGACATACCATACATATCGCCAGAAATGGTAAGTATAAGGAGTTGAAGGAGATCATGAGAAGTCAATTTGTCAAGCTCAGTCACTGAAAATAGAAACAACACCATGTCTCTACGTCTGAAAATAGCTGCAATGTGAACTGGTAAACATTTTGATATATTTTGAATCATAGGCAGTTTATCGTTCTTCTTCACCATTTTTTCAGCAATTTTCACATTTCCTAATATAGCAACTAAGGCAAGGGCTGTATCTCCATTGTGGTTTTGAAATTCTAACTGTTCCGGAGTCATACACTCCAATAGTTCTTTTATAAAACTGGTTTGGTTTGCACCAACGGCAACTTGAAGTGCGTTCATTCCCTGCCTTGATAGGGGTACTGTAGCAACACCTTGATACTTCTGAAATATGTCCTTGACAAGTTGCCAATCGCCTCTTAGAGCAGCTCGATAGAGGAAGTTACACATGTCTTTAGGCAATTGACCTGAAATTTTTCCAAGTAGCATATATAGGTATTAATTAAGTACTGTATTTCCCTGATAAATCAAGCCATTTAGAAGCTATAACAAGCATAAAGAATATTTAAATATTCTATGGGCCAAGGAATCTTCTATTCGTACATATCTACAACAAAGGAAAATTTCTTTCTCTCTTTCTTTTTCTTCTTTTATGTGTCTCCAATAAATGAATTAAGTTGGATTAATAGAAAACAATCAGTCATAACACTTCTTCCCTAAGATATTCTAAAATATATTTGTGTATGTGTCACCTGTATATGTGACTGCTTGCAGACAAGAATATGATGGAGCCTGACCCATTAGTGGAAACGTCTCACTCCGGGCAATTGTCACCTCTTGGTTTCTTTTATGAGGCATGTTGATAACACACCCTTCCACTTTCATTTTTTTTTTTCTTGTCCTGTTAGAAACAAAATCAGATAGAAAAAAATGAACTAATTAATACATATATAATAATTAATATGATAGAATACTTAAGTAGGTAGATAGAGATATGAAGAGAGACGAGTACAAAACATAAGTATATCTATGTTAACATAAATAAATTCTCTATTTCGAAATAATTTATATTTATGAATAATAATCACATATAATGCCAGAAATCCCACGTGAAGGGTGCTTAGAGAGATATTTTCAACAATAAATATATTATTTTTGGGACAATTATTAGTTTTCTATTTAAAAAACTAATACATACTTAATTACGTGTTGTTTGATTTTTAGTAATTTCACACTACATAATTTTTTCTTATTTATTTTTAGCAATGTCATGCTCCATAACCTTTTTCTTATTTATTCCTCAAGATCGACCCAAACAAATCAACAAATATCAATGCAATATGTAATCATCTCCGAGACAATTGATGTTCTTATCAAGTTTAATATGTAATCAACATATTAAACTGTTCCACATAATTAAGGCCAACTCTTTCATGCTTTAAAACCAATTCAAGACTTCAAAAGCCAAAGCAAGTTTTAAATTTTGCATGCAATAGATGTTAATGAAAACAAATCTCCTTATATATATGAAAACAGAGGTTGATGCAGATTAATTAGCATCCAAACCTCCTAAAATCAAATCATTCATAGTCAAGATTCAACTACAGCACTCTGACTGTTTGCTGACAAAAATAATTTAAACGTCATTAAATAACAGAAAATAAACAATTAAAAAAAAAAAAACACACTCAATAATGGCTAATTTGGTAATTTTTCCACATTGGAGTCAGACTATTTGAATTTCATCCGAATTCCAGTTCTCCTTTGTTTTTCAGCTTGTAAAAAAATATATGTTCATCTAAAAGACTAGAGAGATAGACGAAGAATAATGAAAATACCTTGACAGTTATTGCAAATTACTTTCCAAAGGAAACAAAAGCAATATATATATAAACAAAGCTATATGTATCTCAGTATCTTTCTCCACAATTCTATCTCTCTCGAAAAGGATGGATATATAGGAATAGACCGAGAAACTCATCGATCCCAAGATGTTGAAGTGACATGATCGAAAAAAGACATAATATAGAAAACTGTTTCTGTTTTTTTCTTCTTCTTCTCCCTTTTGACAAAGAAGAGAACAGTTTAAGAGTTTTATTACTATTCTAACAAAGCAGAGCCAAAAGCAAAACCCAATGCGAGAATTCAAAATCAAAAGCAAACACCAGAATAAAAAGAGTTTATTAGAACGTAGAGATACAAAACAAAGTTAGTTATATAGCACACTCTGTTATGAGAATAAGAGAAAGACCTTGTAATTCTTCTCTCCACAGGAAAAGAAGCTTCTTAGTCAAGCTTGGAATCTTCTCCTTTGTCAAGCTTGGAATCTTCCCCCAAATCTCCTCGTTTGAGTTCTTGTTCTGTTATTTGATTGTCTGTTGAGTATTTCTGGTTTGTTTCGTGTTTTCCTGGAGCTCTGTTTGTTTTCCAGTGAGTGTTTGTCTGTAGCAGCTGGGACTGCTGTGTTGGTTTTCTGATTGGTTTGAATATAAAGTCTGCTTATTCATCAAAAAAAAAAAAAAAAAGAAGCTTCTTAGTCAAGCTTGATGAATGTATAGTAACCCTAAGAATTTTAAGAGGTTCGATCCTAAGCCTAAGCCTCTTACAAACAATAAGTCTGAAATATAATTTTGCTTGCCTCTTTCATTGATGCACGTTGCCTTATAAAGAGTACGATAGCCGACTTTAACAAGAATACAAAAGAGACTCGTGCTAGGAAAACCTAGACTGACTTGGACTAAGAAAAACTAACCCAACATGGAAATAAAATTACTTGGAGAGAATAATTCCCCTTTACTGACCCAATATGGAAATAAATGACTTGGAGAAAATAATTCCTCTTTAATTATTGACTCTACGATCGCTATATTGTAATTAATTAATGAAATAAACTCCCTAGGGTAGGAATCCTCTATTCGCATAATACACTCACATAAAAAAAAACACACACAATTATTTTGCATACGTTATTAATTTGCGTACATTGTTTAAAGTCGGTGGGAAAAACTCACGTAAAAATCCCAAACTACTTAAAGTACAGTACTGTACACACGTTTCACTCATAAAAATATAGCTGATATATATGGTAGCAAATATTAGAATACTTTCATATTATATTGATAATATTATGGAAATCTTCCGTCACAAATATATTGTAATATAGTAACGTATGAGAATATACAATAATATTCTAATTAACTGGACACTTGCTCAAATATTTGTTCTTATAAGTGTAGTTTAAAATGAGAAGTATTAAAAAATAATAATAATAACAACAAGAAAAGCTAATATTGTTGGTAGGATGGCTATTATATTTTAATACAAATAAAACCCAAATAAGTTTGAACGTTAAAAAAGAAATAGAAAGCAACTAGAAGTATAGGCGGTGGACTCTGATAATGGGCATATGGGAATATGTATAGTAGTGCGGGATTTTTGATAGCAGCTAGAAGTTTGACAAAGTTAGAAAATCTTGAGCCTGTTACAGCAGAAGCTTTGGCAGCTTTCCATGCTGCTGTTTTTAGCAAAGATTTGGGTCTTCAACATGTAATCTTGAAAAAAGATGCGCTTCAAGTAGTAAATGCAATAAATGCTACAGGGATAAAATGGAGCAAATTTGGTCAACTTGTGGAGGATACTCAAAAGATTATTAATTAGATTACTAGCTAGTTAGCAAGGCAAATTTTGTGGCCCACGGGCTAGCTAAGTTTGCCATTAAACAAATTATAGATCAGGTTTGGATGAGATAAATTCCTACATGTATCTGTGATATTGTTTCTTTAGAGCAATTTCCTCTAAGTATTTGAGTTTTTGAATAAGAGATTAAGATTTGTTAAAAAAAAAAAAAAGCAAAATAAACAAAAACTTTTTTTTTTTTTTATGAATACAAAATAAAACTTAATCTTTTACTCAACAGTTAATATAATCAAATAAATCCTTTCATAATCATGTTCAATGCTTAATTATTTCTATAGTATTTCAAAAGCGTTTTTGCTCCATTTTTGCACAACAATCAAATAAATTTTAGGAGACTTCACTTAGAAACCCAAAACTTTGACCCGTTTTGACATACCTCCTTTGAATTTTTTTTGCTCTCACTTTGGTACTCTGAATTTCTAACTTCTATCACTTTACCCTCCTCCATCTAGATTCACCATTAAATCCTGTTAAAAAAATTTCAAAATATCCATGTATGTTTTTTTTTTCAAAATATTCTAAAATGAAGAGTATTTTTGAAATTTTTGTATCCCTCCATTAGGATAAAATCCAAATTGATGGGAGTTAAATAAGATATTTTGAAAGTACGAGATACCAAAATGAGAGCAAAAAAAGTTCCAAGGGGGCATAGCAAAACGAGCAAAAGTTTAGAGGGCCTAAGTAAAACTTCCCCTAAATTTTAGCCTTATTTTTCTCTCAAAAGTAGAAAAATCACTTCCAAAAAATACCAAAAATTAATCCAAGTAAATCACACAAATTAATAGAAAAAAGTCCTATAAAACAATTAAATGAATTAAAACATTAGACCCTTAATTTTAGTTTAATTCTTATAAATTAAAACATGTTAAAATCTTTTTACCCATAGGTGTAGTTTAAAATAAAAAGTACTAAAAAATAAAATAGAAAACAAAAAACTTGAATTCTAATTATCAAAGCATTAATAAAAAATGAGAAAGAATCTATGATATTATTAGTGTGATGCCCATTATATTTCAATACAAATTAAACAATATAGTTCTCAACATTCCAAAAAATTAAAAAGAAGAAACAAATTATGTAAAAACAAAACACTTTCGTTCGGATCTTTCATGAGGATCCATCATCCTTCATTAAGTTGTACAGATATTATAAGCTCAGTAGGCATCCAAAATTATCTTGCTCTTCTATCTTAGGATATACCCAACTCCTCTTCAGGGGCTCTTTCTTTTTTTGCTCAGGCTCATTTGCTAGTCCAACAGATAATATATATGTACCCGATCACGGTTAATTTTTGGTCCTTCATGTCTATGGAGATTGAATCCACACCTAAAAAATTACATTACAGAACCACCCAAATTTGTCAGCCTTTCATGCCTTAAAAACTGGCACTTCTTTCTGTAAATCAAGGAAAATTCAAGAAATAAATCAAATAAACTAATTCGCCTAATCAGCGTGAACTATTGAACATGTGGATTACTTTAAAAAAAATTATATTTAGGAATTTGTGTTAAACTATTAATTAAATGATTAAATTTACATATTCTTATTAGCTTAAACTTTTGGAATAAATGGTGATTTAACATGGTATTATAGCTAAAGATTATGAGTTCAAACATTGATTCTGTCATTTATTTCACATTTCAATTTTAATTAAATATTTCACATATTGATCTTACCTATTAAAAGGGAGTTTGAGCCTATATGTGAGGGCCAGTGAGGCGGAGTGTTAAAGTATTGAATAAATGATTAATACCTCTTCATATTAGCTTAAACTTTTAAAATAAATGGTAATTTAACAGTTTGGAGTAAGATTTTGCCTTGAAAGGACAGTCCATACAAACATTTAATATAGTTTTTTTTTTTTTTTGAAAAAAAATATTTTAACCTTTGAAGTAAGACATGCAACTTTTGTGTTTTAGCTTAAAATATTTTAAAAGTAATATTCAATCCTACAAACTTTGGCCACCCCAGACCAATCATAGGGGTGACCGAAAACACTCACATGAGTCAATCATCATGACAAATGGGATGGCCAACCACCATTTTGGCTTTTATTTATTTATTTTTAAGTTTTTAATGTTTTAATAATTTGTTATTTTTTTAATTTTTAAATAATATTAATAAGACACATAGGACAAGTGTTGCCTTTTGATGGGCATTGATCTTAAGCATCGTTAATTTTATAGACAAAAGGACCATCTATGTTTTTAAGCTTAAGACATATACCACTTATGCCACTTTTTAAAACCGAGTTAGACATTTGATAACGGGTCTTATCTCATGTACTCAAAAGATATTTAACCTAATTAGCTATCTCAAAAGCTTAATTTAAAAGGAAATTAGCTAAAATGGGAGATTGTAACATCAAAGTTTGAACCTTTTTTGTTATGATAATATATTAAATCATCGGTTTATACAAAAAAAAAAAAAGAAAGAAAGAAAGAAATAAGAAATTTAATTAATGTTTTTTTAACAATAATTTATTCAAAAGTTGCTGAGAACACACATTAAGTTATTAACTTAGCGAGATAGAAGTGAGATGACGGTGTATTAAGTATGATTACCCTTTATTAATTATTTAATAATATTCTACTACACTATAATATTGGTAGGGTCCACGGCAGTTCACGTAGCCTACTGTCTACCGCAGAGCGAAGTGAAATCCCTTTACACATAAATCTTCCCCGCCAAGCTTTTTTCGAACAAGCAGTATAATCCCGCTAAAGTCCATTTCAAGGAACACTCCCTTCTTAACTCCGCATCCAAACAGTCCCCCTAAATCCCTCATTTCCAATCCCATACATATTTCTTAGAGCAAATATTTGAAGCTTTGCCTCCGATAAGGTACTTAATCTCTCCTAAATCCCTCATTTCCAATCCCAAACATATTTCTTAGAGCAAATATTTGAAGCTTTGCCTCCGATAAGGTACTTAATCTCTCACTCACAATTTTTCCTTTTTGTTTTTTCGTTTTTATTTAATTTTGATTGTTTTCACCTATTTCTTTCTGTAACGATCTGTTTGGTTCTCGGGAAAATGAGCGAAAGGAAAAATAAAATAATGTTTGAATCGCTGCGCTCTGTGGTGATTTCTTGTTTCAATGTGAAGAGATTCCGATGCGTAGTGGTCTAAACTTGCTTATGCTCCCCTTTGATCGAGTGCTATTTCTATTAAAAAAAAAAAAAAGGATTGAGTAGGAAAAACTCCAATCTCGAATGCTCATGAAACTAAATTTGGTTTTAGATTTTTTAATCATTTTTGTTGGATTTGCTAGCTGCTTTATTGAATTCTGTCGGCTTAGTCCAGATTGTGTGGTTTGCTTGTCGGAATCGGGTTTATCTTAGTCTGTTAAGGGGTTATCTTGGAATGACAATGTTGGTACAAAGAGTGGTACTCAAGTTGATAGTGTTCTAAAGAAGGATGGTACTTGTCCTTGGGTGATCTTATGTGTTTATCACTGTTTATTGGGCTTTCTAGGAGCTAAAAAACGATTCAAGTGTTTGCTTTGTGTGGGTAGGAAATGGTGCACTGTGGTCGTTTTAGAGTTAGTTCGTACCAGTAGGATAGATCCACAAGGATAACAGTTGAGCTAATGAGATGGGTTTGGCATTCCAGGTGGGATTTCGCGTATCTGTTGCTAACACTTTATGGCTTTACCAGGGTTTAGAAGAGCTAACAATTAATGTAAGTTTTTGCTTTGCAAGGATAGGAAATGGTGCATTATGGTAGTTGTAGAGTTAGTTTGTCCTGACTGGACAGACAATTGAGCTAATGAGATGGGTTTGGAAGGCCAGATTGGGATTTAGGGTATATGTTATGAGTTTTTATGACTCTACCTTGGCTTTCTAAGAGCTAAAAGTTAATGCAAGTTTTTGCTTTGCAAGGATAGGAAATGGTGCATTATGGTTGTTGTAGAGTTAGTTTGTGTCCTGACTGGATAGACACCTGATCAAGGATTACAATTGGGCTAATGAGATGGGTTCGGAACCCCAGGTTGGAATTTAGGGTATATGTTATTAGCGTTTCATGACTTTACCTTGGCTTTCTAAGAGTCAAAAGTTAATGCAAGTTTTGCTTTGCAAGGATAGGAAATGGTGCATTATGGTTGTTGTAGAGTTAGTTGGTCTCAACTGCATAGACCTGCCTGATCAAGGATGATAATTGAGCCAATACGATGGGTCTGGAAGTGCAGCTCAGGCTTTAGCTTATGTGTTTATTTAAGTGTTTGGTTGAAATCAATTTCTAATTGAAGGAAAGGGGTCAACAATGGGTTAGTAAGTATCTTCTTACAATAAATGATTACATAACAAGTTTTTTCACCCTTGTATACATCATCTTCACTTGGTAGAATTTTGGAGCATTGGGAAAATAGAAAACTAATGTTTTTTTTTTTGTTGCCTCATTAGCAATATTGGCAGTAGGATAGTCTCATAGTGGATTTCTCTTGAAGGATCAGTTTTTTTTCTTTTTTTGTTGCTAATACCAGGCATAGAAATAACATATTTGTTTCAACACTATATATTGCCCATTGTTTTATTGAAGTCCAATGCTGATGATATCCAAGTAATCTCACCTTGGTGCTGCCCTCCCCACCCCCACCCCCCCATTTCAGAGATGGAAGGGCACCTTCAAAACTCTCCCAAACTAGGGAATCCCATTGACGGTGATGATGCAAAGTATGTCTCTGGCCTCAGTACGATTCTGGTTGCCACAATTCAGGAAGCAAAAGACAGGATTTCTCAGATAGAATATATTTTCTGCAGCCAGCTCTTCCCTAATTTCCAATCGAAATCTAAAAGCCTGCAGAAAATTTATTCTGAGGCCATGAAAGCCGCAGAAGAGGCATACAAAGAGAAGGAAAAGGATCTCAGACTCCAAATTGAAGGACTTCAACTTGAAAAGCAACAACGCCTTGAAGAGAACCAGTCTCTCAAGCTTGAGATGGAAAAGCCATCAAAGGAGCAGGAAGAGAAGATAAACCAGTTACTTGCCAAGACAAGAAGTCAACAACTCAAGATTGATGAACTAGAACGGAAGCTTAAGAAGAAGTCTGAGGAAGTTGATGAGGGAATGGAATTGCAGAATAGATTAATCCAAATGATTCAATCAAAAGATACTGCCATTGTAAAAACAGGAAAGCAACTGAAAGAGTATGAAGAAAAGACAAATGAGCTTCTTGCCAAAGTGAATAGCCTTGAGAAAAAAGTTGATGAGCTCCAAGAGGAGCTTAGAAGCAAGACTGAAAAAGTAGCAGAGGGAAAGGAGTTGCAAGAAAATTTATTAAAAAAGATTGAGTCACTTTCGTCGGAAATTGTAGCTAATGAGCAGCAATTGAATGATAATGAAAAGAAGAAAAAGTTACTTATGGACAAATTAGAATGTATGGAAGATAGTGCCAGTGGACTTCAAAAGGAGCTTGAGAAAAAGACTTGTGAGGTTGAGGAGGGAAGAAACTTACAAAACCATTTACTTCAACAGATTGATTTGAATAACATTGAAATGTCAAAAAACAAACAGCAGTTGGAGGAGTGTGAGAAAGAGAACAAGCTGCTTCAGGCCAAAGTAATTGGTTTAGAAGGGAAAATTAATGATTTACAGGTAAATCTCAGAGGAATGAGAAAAGAAGGAAGTGATTCATATGAAAAGATACTTCAACAGAATGACACGAAGGCCTCTGAGTTATTGGCTGAGAAGAAAAGAAGGGCTCTTGAAGTTGCCCACAAAAATCTGATAGCTCAACACAACTTCCTCCTCTTAAAGTGTGGTCTTACTACGGATAATATGCTCCCTCAAAGTGATTCATTCATGTCTAATCGGAATTCAATAACTTTGCCTGGTAAGACTAAATTGATTTAATTGTTTAATGTCTCTGCTGGTCTTAATAGTCACATGAGATCCAATTTCCTTTGAAAATGTTGGTTTTTTTTAATTCATGATTATAGTTGGTGTAACTTAAGACTCAAATGGCCTTGGTATTGCATTGACTGCTATCTTTGTCTCTAAACAATTGTCTATTGCCTGGTATTGTAGATCTTGTAAACAAAATTCCAGACACATCTGCAGCTCTTTGTGACACAAAAAAAGTGAAGCACGACAGTGGAAGCTCGGACGAACAGAAAGGAGCCAAATTAATTCAAGCCTCGAGCTTTGGTTCTCCTACTTCCAATTTCTCCATTGCATCAAAATCTCCCTCGGACGCAAAATCTGCCCCATTAGCTGGTGCAAAGCGGCCTGCATCTTGTTGGAGAGAGACCAGGTCCCGTCAATGCCAAGGTGGGCCTGACCCCCATGATGATTTTCTTGACACTCCCCTTGAGAACATCAGAGGAAACTTGAACAAAGACTTGAAGGAACCAGTTCGTGACCCTCCAGTCCCTATTCAGGACGACATGAATTTTGACAGCTTAGATGATGAAACAGAGGATATGAATGTTAATAGCAGCCCACAAAAGCAGCAGATGCCAGTTACAATGGCTAGCAAAAAAGGTTTCAAGTATGTTGAACCAGTAAGAAAGAAAGCTGATCGGGAAAAATTAAAAGGAATTGAATGCAAACAGTGTAAGAAGTTCTACGATGCTGTGCTACCCAATGATGGGGGAAGGGACACCAACGGTAATCAGCAGAATTTCCGCTGTGAACATCATGATGGTGTTTCAAGGCATCGGTATAGGTATGCCCCTCCCTTGACTCCTGAAGGATTTTGGAATATTGGATTTGATTCTGAAATGTCATAGTATTTTTAAACTCAAAACTATAATTGTTTGGATTAAGTTCACTAGTTCCATTTTTGCAACTTTGTGATCCTAAGCGAACAAAAAGAGGAAATACTACCAAAAAGGTGGGCCATAAACACCAATCGGCCACCAAGATTACACTATCCCCCAGAATGTTACCGCTCGTGTTAACCCTGAAATACATACTTCATGATTCACATTCTATTACAGATTCTTATGATTTTAAATTCTATTGTATTATCCACCCATGTACCAGATTCTTTCTCTATTCTTCGATAAATTTTTGTTTATCAAGAAAGAAATCTATTAGATATCCAGTATTCAAAAAATAAATAATAGTAGAAGTTTCTTGATTATGTTGTTGGGTAGTTACACTTGCCTGTACAATGTTTGAGTTGTAAAACACAGGAGTGTTGTACAATCTTCAAAGAAAAAATTTCTAGCATTTTGTGGGAATTCTTTAGTGGTCTAAAGCTTTTGATTATGGAAATTTCTATTGCAATATCATAAGGCTCCTTGATCATACATTGAAAAAGAAATGACTATTTGGAATTGTTAAGCAAGCGAGGGTTGAAAATTTTGTTGTGACTTCCAAGTTATCCTTTCTCAGCTAGTTGGAATTATTTATGTGATTGATTAATATGGACACCGGATATCAAAAATTCAAATTGTAACGAGTGTTCCCTGTTGTGGATTGCAGATCATCAATAGCCATGTATATTTGTCATTTTTCATGCTTGTAGATTATATTGTGTTATCTTTGATTGTGTCCCATCAATCTCCACACAAAAGACCATTCTCTTGAAATTTTTGTATCTTCTTGATTTATATAAGAAAGTAGAGTAATGCTACTCTTTACACCTATTTCACACTAGTTGACGTGACATGTCAGCCGTCAGCCGGTGTGAAATGAGTGTTAAGAATAGCATTACTCAATAAAGTAATTCTCAAAGTTCATCTTAATAGTTAGCACTCTAAACATTTTGGGTATTTTAGTAATTCATGTATTTCTTCCCGTGCTTTCATTTTAGGTATTCATGCCATGTCTTAATCTGAATTGTCTGTACTTATGGCTGCACCATCTAGTACTCTCCAATTTCATTATTCCACATTTTAGCTTGATTAACTATACTAATCCTTTTAATCTGCTTGCCCCTAAATTAGATTAGGTTTGCAATTGAATTTGTATATTTTTAGCTTACTGCAATCACTTGGAAGCTCCGAAGTTGCTGTGACTTGAGACACTCATAATTTCTCTTCTTTTGCTGCATTATCATGCATCTATTTACCTGATTTTTAATCTGGCCTGGTATATATATTGGTTTTACCCGAGTTTTCTTCCTCGTATGGTGACTGAATTTGAAACTCTCAGCTCTATGAGCCATCCTAATTCCATCATTGTCCGCTCTTTGTTCATATATGCATTGACTCATCAATTCAAATGTTTCGATATTTCTGTTTACGGATTCACAAGGACTTTTTTTGCTGAAAAAAAAGTACAGCAAAGTTTATAAGAGAAATAGAATATTGATTCAAGCAATCCACATAAAACGAAGAGACAGATAGTAGTATAATGGGAAATCAGTAGTATCAATCACAGCTCCCTCACTTGCTGCTCCTTGTTGCATATATTACGGTTAATCCGGTGTGACGTCACTTAAAATTTTTAATTTACGTGAGAATATATTCATCATTAAATTTATTAGATTAAATCTAAACTATGAAATAGATTATTGAAATGGAGAGAATCTTCATCTGTATAGTAAAAACTGTAATATCCTAGCAGCATTCGTGAGGTAATATATAAGCATGAACACATGTCGATCAGCAAGACATCTTCATTTGAGATTGAGATTTTCAGCATATAGAAATTGTGAAAGACCTCATATGAGATTTACTTGCTTATATAAATTTTAGATTGCTCAATCACTTATTCTGCCAGGTGGATTACATATAGGCTCTATGTTTAAATTATTGGAGATTACAATCTCTCCATTTGTTGTATTTATGGAGGATCATTGACAGTACAATATGTGGGAATAGGACCATCTCTATTTCAAATTAGAAAAATAATATCTATTTTATGGTCAAAATACAAAATTAATTTATTTAGCAGTAAATATGAAGTTAATATTAGCATGCTTTTTAAAAATTTAAATAATAAAAAATTATATATACTATTAAATACTTCAACTTTAAATCATGATAATAAAATAAAGCGAGAGGACCTTATTTCCGCATTTGATGGTTGATGGAGTTGTATGTCCATCAGTTTCTATTTTTGGTCCCGAGGATTGAAACTAGGTCTTGGGCCCCTTAGGGGGTGTGTGACAGCAAAATTTGCTTGGTTAAATATGAATTGTGGGGGCAATGGGTTATGTTTTTTTTTTTCTCTTTTTTGGAAGTTCACCATGTGCCGACATTTATTTGTGTAAGTGGGGGTCGTCGGCAACATGCATCGCTGTATGGGACTTTGACCTCTGCTTTACTGTCAGCATAAATGTTAGGAAATAAATGCACACGTTTTATGGTCTAAATTTATTTGAACGAATATAAATGCACACTTTTTTATAGTTGAAATTCATTTGACGAATGTAACGTGCAGTAATGTTACGTACTTCTACCGCTTTTCATCATTTTTTTTTCTTAATAATGCTACTTATTATTATTTTTTATTTATTTATTTATCTTTTATCTTTTTAAAGTTGATACGATTTTGAAAATTATTATTAAATAAAAAATAATGTGTTTTTTTAAAAAATAACTATTAAATTTGAAATGAATCACTATTATATTTTGATCTAAATTACATCAACTTTAAGAGGATTAAAAAAAAATGGTATGTCTCATTACTCATTTTTTGTCCTCTTTGTTAAGGTATTCAGGATAGATACAGTCCTTCAAATATAATTTTTAAGCCCATTCAAAGAGTAAATTGATCAAGTTATTTGAAAGTTTAGATCTTATTTGATTTTGTTTTGTTTTATTTTGTGCAGCTGGTGACAACATGTTCACCACGTGCCAATATATAATCTATTAGATTTGTTAAATTTAATTTAGACCATAAAATAACTTTTCTTTATTTAACTTGAAATCAAAAAGATTTTTATCCATTGAAAAAAGTGTCGTTATTTCTAAAGTAATTAAGAATTTGTTTTAATTTTCTTTCCTTTTAATGACGTGGAACAAGAATCATGCAATATTTTCTTTCCAATAAGATTAGATGAAGTGTTCGTTTGGTTTAGCAATTTTAAAACACAGTTAATAAAAATGTAATTTTTAAAAATAGAAATGCTACTTAAATTTTTCTTAACATTTTTGTTTATATGATATATTCACATTCACTTTAAAAAAAAAAAAAAAAAAAAAAAAAAAAAAGGAAAAAAAATGCTAGGGGAATTCTACTTTAAAATGTTAAGAAGCATTTTATTTTAAAAATACACCTCATTACTTTCTATTGCAGTTTTAATGCACTTTCAAACATGATACTTTTATTGAGTTTGTTTAGAAAACGCACACTTGACCTTTGAAATCACGAAGCCAAATGCACTCAAAGGCTCAAAGTCATAGAACTCCTCTCCTTCAAATATTTTATTCTAAAAACTAGTAAGCACAATTGAAAAGGTTAAAAGAAAGAACCTTTTTCGGGTTTGAAATATATATGACTCCCATTAACTTTTTGTTGCTAGATCAACTTCTAAAAGTCATAAACTATAATGAGATCCCTAAATTAGGCAGCCTATGAAAGCGAAATTATAAGATTCACCTGTTTCGAATAGTTGAGTTTTGCACTTAAAGTAAGTAATAGATCCCGCAACCCTGTTCTCTTAAGCTAAAATTCATATAGTCTAGCTAATTTCACATGCTCTAATCCCAATTATCCCATAAACCAACTTGCAGAAATCTATGTACCCGTCTTTGATTGCTGCATCGTTCACATAATGGATGTTTTTTTAGTCTCAGAAAATTA
This sequence comes from Betula pendula, assembly GCA_900184695.1. NCBI lineage: Eukaryota > Viridiplantae > Streptophyta > Magnoliopsida > Fagales > Betulaceae > Betula > Betula pendula. Next base: position 96,112 of record FXXK01001457.1, on the reverse strand, counting down.
AAAAAAATGGATGTCTTTTTTAGCCTTGATATTCATGAACATTGAAACACCCTTGAACAGGAAGTTTAACAATCCCCATGCAATCGATCAAAAGATGTTCTAAAAGAAAGGGTTAATAAAAGTTAGAAAAAAGGGTTAATTAGCCCATGCAAATGCAATTATGAATTAATTAATATTGCATCAAGTACGAGAGATCTTACCAAAAAAAAAAAAGTACCGAGAGATCTTTGCTCACTTACTCCGAATCTTTCTCACGAGGTCATGCTGCTTTTTCACGTGCATGCAACTGCCTTAACTTTGTCACTTTGTCTTATCAATTATCATCTCAATATTTATTTTTTAAAATATTTTTGTTTTCTTATTCTTTTGTTAAATTTCAGCAAAAGTTTATACACTAAAAAGGATAATTTGGCTATGTTGGTTAATGTTTTTTAAATGATATATTTTATTTTTTAAAATTGTTATGATGTAACGTAAAAATAAAAGTAATTTTTATATTTTTAATTGATTGTTAATATTTTTGTTTTATTTTTTTAAAAAAAATAACGAACAAAAAAAAATTATCAAACATGTTAAAATATAATCTGACATGAACTTAAAACATTAAACATCAAATTTTCATCTATTAAAATGACACAATTTAAACAATTAATATCTAATATTTTTGTAGAGAATCTCGTAGTGCATCTCGCAACACTGATTAAGAAATTATATCTATATCCAATATTCAAAAGAAAAACACTTAACCACAATTACAAAAACACATAAATAAATAGTAACCCGACATTTTTAGGCAAGCCAAGACCGATAACTCGGTTCTGTATCGGCCGATCCATTAACAAGTCCTTAGTGGGTTTCCACACAAGCAATCATTGTTAGCAAACGACGACGCTTCGAGGTGATCGAACGGCGATCCCAAAGGAATGGCCCCGCAGAGATGGTTGTGGCTCAGGTCCAAGTGGCCGATATACTTCGCCGACGATAACGAACGGGGTATCGGACCTTTCAGATTATTGTACGACAAATCCAATGCCATGAAGTACGAGTTGGAACCGAAAGCATCCGGTATATTACCATCGACACCGTTTCGGCTCAAATTCAATATGCCAACACCCGAGTTACTTAACAGACTCGGCGGTATTTGACCCGAAATCAAGTTACTATCCAAATTAAGAGTAGAAAGAACCGGCATTTTCCCGAGTTGCTCCGGTATGCCCCCCGAAATCTGGTTTCTAGACAAATCCAAGTCCGCGAGCCGGTACATTTGGGAAATGGACTCGGGAATAGATCCAGTGAGCTGGTTCCGGCTTAGTAGTGCCCGGCTCAGCATCCTGAGTTTCCCGAAATCGGCCGGAATCTCGCCGCAGATCCGGTTGTTGCTGAGGTCGAGGTGCATCAACCCGGAGAGTCCCACGATCGAAGCCGGAATACTGCCGGAGACAGCGTTATCGGCGAGGTTGAGGACCGTGAGCCGCTGGAGATTCCCGATATTTTCCGGAATCTCGCCCGAAATCTGGTTTCCGATCAAGTCGAGAATTCGGAGCGAGGGAAGCGAAGTCACGCACTTGGGTATCTCGCCGGAGATGCCCTTCCAGTCAGCGACGATGAGTTGGGTGAGTCGGTCCAGCTTACAGATCTCGGGAGAGATCGACCCGGTCATGTACCCGCTCCGACCCGCTTTCTCGAATATCGGGTCCTCCGACTCGCCCCGGAGGTTAATGTCCGCGACTCGGCCAGTTGTCGGGTCGCAGCTCAGGCCGTACCAGCCTGAGCAACAGTTGGTGCCCGTCCACGTGTTGAAGATGCCCAAGTACGGTTCGGTCAGCGCGGCCTTGAAGGCCAGGAGAGCTGCCCGGTCTGACGGCGTGCAGGAGTTCACGGCAGAGATAACGGCCAGCATTATAGTGAGGGACAACATAAACAACCACCCCATCTCTCCCAAATGTGAGAGCTTTGCTTTGTCTGAGTGTGTAGAGAGAGAGAGAGAGAGAGAGAGAGGGAGGGAATGGGAGATGGGGGAGTTGGGTTAGTTTAAATACATGCTTGTGGACGAAACTGCCCTTGTCGTGGCACATGGAGATTATGGTACAACTTTTTAGAAGCTAATCTTAAAATAAAATAAAAAATAAAACTTTTTAGAAGCTATTTTTCACATCATTATTGTATTATGTTTTAGTAGTAGAGTAATTATTGGTACTAGTATGACAAGAGGTTATTAAAGGGCTGGAAATAAAATTAAGAAGGGGCCCCTCTCTATGACTTTTCCTTATTGATTATTATTATTTATGCAAAGGATATTTTCAAAATGATATCTACAAGCTTTTTAATGTGGGATTCGTACTGTCGACTGTGACACCATCTTGAATGCTGGTGCACCCCACTACCTTGATTTCACAATATATCTGAGTTTCTTCTTTGTAAGTAATAAATCTGAGTTTCAATCGATGATTGAAAAGCATTTATTTGCTTGATACTCCTTTTTTCGGGCCAGTTTATCTCGACGTAAAATAATCTTTTATGTTTTTTAGTATTTGGTGGAACGTGAAATAATAGTTAGCGAAAATAATTTTTTGTTTGACTGAATTTTTTTTTTTTTTAATTTCTGTAAAATGGTTTCCCCTTTTAAAACCGTAAACTATTTTTCAAGTTTGAACGTCACATTCTCAAATTGTCAGACCACAATCAAAACACCACCAGATCCCACCAAAATCTATTTGGGACTCGCCCGAGACATCACTGGGACACCGCCTGAACCCTGTCGGGACCTATTTGGGACATCACCGGGACCCACCCGAGACATTTTCGAAACTCACCCGAAACATTGTCGGGACCCGACCAGGACATCACTAGGACCAACTCGAAACATTATCGAAACCCACTCGAGACATTTTCGAGCCCCGGTTGGAACATCGTCAGGATTTACCCGGGACATCACCGAGACCTACCTAAAACATTTTTGGAACCCACCCGAGAAATCACCGGGATTCACCCGAGACATTTTCGGGACTTGATCGGGACATCACGGGGACCCGCCCGAGACATTTTTTGGACCCACTCGGGACGACACCGGGACCCGCTCGAGACATTTTTGAGACCCAATCTGGACGTCGCCGGAACCTGCCCGAAACATTTTGAGAATCTAATCAAGACATCACGGGAACCTGCCCGAGATATTACCCTTTGATTAGTTTATTTGATTATTATTATTTATGCAAAGGATATTTTCAAAATAATAATATCTACAAGCTTTTTACTGTGGGATTCGTACTGTCTACTGTGACACCATCTTTGTATGCTGGTGGACCCCCCTACCTTGATTTCACAATGTAATAAATCTGAGTTTCTATTTCTTTTTTGTAAGTAATAAATCTGAGTTTCAATCAATGATTGAAAAGCATTTCTTTGCCTAATCCCCCTTTTTTAGTGTTTATTTTAGGGCGCGGAACAATTAAACAAGCTTTAGTGTTTTGTGAGTCTTTTTTCTTTTAAAAAAAAAAATATCAAAAGAGAGAGAGAAAAAATGTTATTAAACAAAGTTTTATTTCAAATTAAGTTTGAAGAAAATTTGAAAATTTAGTTATTAAACTAGCACTTATCTTTAAACAATGTGATTCTCACATATATTTTTAATATTTGAAAAAAAAAAAAAATTGTCCATTACCCACAATTAGCTTTCTAATATCCAAGGAATTTTTTTTTTTTTTAAGTGAATATAGTATTGCAACTATAAAATTGCTTGGCAAATAAAAAATGAAAAAGGTTTGCTAAATCGTAAGATGCCCAATTTACTTTTCAAAAAGATACAACTTATCAGCATTGTCTTAGATTGCTTAATCAGATAACAAAATTGATCCAAAACATCAGTACGATAGATGACATTTTGATTAGTAGCCACTATGTGTTATCCTTACTAAAAAGAAAGAAAAAAATAAAAATTTAAAGATTAATTGACATAACCATGTTAGTAAGGTGAAATAGCGGCGAGATAAAAGTATGTTTTTTATCATTACTCTTGAAATAAACAGCACAAAACGTAACATCACATAAGAAATAGAAGATGTGAGTGGTGATCGTTAGGGTGACTGAACCATCTCCTTTAACCACAAAGATGATCACATCATCTCCACACCAACCATTAAAAATGACCAAATTATCTTTTCAACATAAGAGGTAATTCGGCCACCCCATCTCGCAAGTCATCCTTATCTCTCCTATTTAGTGTCAAGTTCAATGCACACAAATTAAAGGTCTCACACCTTATATTAAGGGGAAACTTTAGCCTATTTTGATATGCTCCATTAAATTTTATGTTCTCTCATTTTAGTACCATGAATTTTTAATGTTTATCATTTACACTCATTTCATTATATTTTTTGTTAAATTATAACAGAAGAGTGTACAAATTCTTAAAATATTCATTATTTTAGATTTTTTTTTTTTTAAAAAAAAGTAGGTATTTTTTTGAAAATTAAATGGTAAATTTTGATAAAAATTAATAAAGTGAGGGAAGTTAAAAGTTTATAATACCAAAGTAAAAAAATAACATTTAAAAAGAACATGTTAAAATGGTCTAAAATTTCTAAAATAACTTAAGTTTCCTAATATATTAATTAATCTGAAATTTCCAGCTCAAAGGTAGATTAGGAGCTTACGGATGTCTTATCCATGCTTTTTTGAGACAAGATTGTAAACAATATTATTAAGATTATTAAGATACGACGAAATGAAATGATACATGTCTCGATCCTTGAGCCTTGAGCATGAGGTCGACCCCGCTAGACTCATTCTGAGTAGATTAGGCAACGTGGGAGGGTCATGCAAAAAGTCTAATGATGCACGGAAAGATTTAATGGGGGATCATTCATTATCTCCGCATCTACTTTCTGCCTTTCCCAATAAGAAAATGCCATTCCTTCTTGTCTTTTTCACGAGCAAAAAAGGCCAGTAAATTCCAAAACACAGTAATGCCATCATCAATGGATATTTATATATATATAAAACTTGTGTGTATAACAGAATAGTATAGTTTAACGAAGGAAAACACTACATCACCTATTTGTTAATGATTTTTAAGAATGTGTTTTGTGTTTTTTTTTTTTTTTTTTTAAAAAAAAAGATGTTTTAGTATGACATAAATTTGAAAATAATTTAATGTGTTTTGTAGCATTTTGTATTTTAATTTTTTTGTAAATGTTTTTATTTTAAAAAGAAAAAAAAAGTTTTATCAAATAAAACTGTATTCAAGTTAATAAAATATTTAATTAAATGACATAATTTTCCTATAAATCAGTTTATAAGAAATTTTTTATAAACTAATTTCTAAAAATGACATATTTTTTAAGCATGTGAGAAGTACTTTTTTTATTATTAATATTATTAAAAAAACATATAAGAAACACTTACTATTAAAAAAAGTATATAATTTTTACATGTTAAAAATATATATCACTTTTAAAGGTCAATTTATAAGAATATTTTAAGACTTAATTTATAACATAAATTAAAATATAGATAAATTATAAAATTATGGTTCAATTTCATGGATCTTAATTCTTTTTCAAAAAGCATTTCAATATTTGCTCGCATTCAATTATTAATCTGATTTGACAGTAAAAAAGATTTTATTTTGTCTTATTTATAAAAATAAAGAAATAAAAAAATAGGATCATCAGACAATCCATATTTATTTACACATGGAATTGCCTGACGTGGGTCCAAATGACCTGGTAGTATGACCACATCCAATAGGCTGTCAATAGGCCTGACCTTGGTTGGCTTGAACTTCTAAATGGGCTCACCCTCAATCACTTTCCTACTAGATTAAGGACCTCTTACAAAATTAGGTGGACAGAGTTTGTCAAATTGTTGCATGGGAACAATTTAGGGAACCCAAAAAAGAAAAAATAAAAAAAACTAAAAAGTAGAAAAAAAAAATGTTATCAAACAAAGTTACAACCCCAAACAAAGTTTTCATCCGAATTGGGTATGAAGAAATTTTGGTAATTTAGTCTATTAAATTGATATTTATTTTTAAATTATGTGATTTTTTATATATATTTTTAATATTTTTTTAAAAAAACTTTGTCTATTACCCACAATTAGCTTTCTAATATCGAAGGGAAATTTTTTTCAAGTGAATACAGTATTGCAACTATTAAATTGCTTGGCAAATAAAAAATGAAAAAGGTTTGCTAAATCCTAAGATACCCAATTTACTTTTCAAAAAGATACAACTTATCAGCATTGTCTTAGATTGCTTAATCATAGAACAAAATTGATCCAAAACATCAGTAAATTCCTTAATGTGTTATCTCCTCCTCTTCATTTTTCTACACCATTTACCTTTTTTAGGCAAAATCATTTTATGAATTTTAACTTTCTCATGGTGGGGAGCTTTACCACTACGACAGATGACATTTTGATTAGTAGCCACTATGTATCATGCAATCTATTGCTCAAAATAGTACTTGAGAAAATTATAATTGGCCCAAAAGTTATTTGAAACTTTTAGATTGGTATTTTTTGTAATGCCTAGGGCATTGTATGAGGTACAATAATTTTAATTTGTACCCTATTTTTAAATTAAAAATAATATTAAAAATTGCATTTTTATCTCATTATAATATTATTATCTTAACATGGTAATGTCAATTAGCTTTTAGTTTAATCCTAATTAAAAATAAACATACTTGCGGCCAAACTTTTTTATTTTTACTTGAGAGGTGATTTAGCCGCCGTGCAAGTCACCCTTATCTTTCGTATTTAGTGTCATGTTCTATCCACACAGATTAAAGGCCTTGCACATTATAAGTTAATCAATCCGAAATTTCCAGCTCAAAGGTAAATTAGGGAGCTTATGCATGTCTTATCCATGCTTTTTGGAGACAGGATTATGAAAAGTATTGAGATACGACGAAATGAGATATGCATTGGTTCTTGAGCCTGAGGTCGACCCCCCTGAGACTCATTATTCTGAGTAGATTAGGCAAGGCGGGGAGGGCCATGCAAAAAGTCTTATGATGCACTGAAAGATTTAATGGGGATCCTTCATCATCTCTGCATCTACTTTTCGTCTTTCCCCATAAGAAAATGCCATTCCTTGTCTTTTTCATTAGCACAAAGGTGAGTAAATTCCAAAACACAGTAATGCCTGTGACTTAAATTTGAAAATAATTGGAGTATTTTGTAGTAATTTGTGTTTTAAAGTTTTTATTTTGGAAATAGAAAACAAAAAGAAAAAGAAAAAAGTTTTATTAAATGAAGCTTTATTCAGGTTTAAGTTAACAAAAAAAATTTAATTACAATAGAGATAAATCATAAAATTATGGATCAAATTCAAGGATCTTAATTATTTTTCCAAAAGCATTTCAATATTTGCTCGCCTTCAATTATTAACCTGACTTGACAGTAAAAAAGATTTTATTTTGTCTTATTTATAAAAATAAAAATATAGGTTCATCAGACAATCCATATTTATTTTACACATGGAATTGCCTGACGTGGGTCCAAATGACCTGGTAGTGAGCCTAGTGACCACATCCAATAGGCTGTCGGTAGGCCTGACCTTGGTTGGCTTGAAATTCTAAATGGGTTTACCCTCTATCCCTTTCCTAGTAAATTAAGGACTCTTACAAAATTAGGTGGACAAAGTTTGTCAAATTATCTCTTGTTTTGAAAGTTTAAGACAAATTATTTCAAGTGTAAAATTGGACAATAGGTAGAATATTTTAATTGAAAATAAGAATAGACAATAAACTCATGATTTGAATTTAGGAATTTAACTTAATATCATGTTAAATCATCACATATTTTAAAATTTTAAACTGATTAAAAAAATTGAATTAATTATTTAGTTAATCCTCAGACAAAAGTGAAACTAATTATCCATAAATTGGCCTTCTTTGGTCTAAAACTCAAAATCTTAATAATTCAGCTGGTTGTTGTAGTGCGAGCCCACCACAAGGCACTTGCATGTCTGCCATGTGATAATGATGATCACAAAACAAAAAGGCAAGAGAAACATGATTAAGCCATGATTTGGGTTTTGCTAATTTTTCTTCACAAGATCATAATGTCATCCATATCTTTGTCTGCATTGTGTATAATGAGCAGTTGAGCACATGTGGAAGTTGGTCAAAATCATTTATAAGAGCAAGATATTTCTCTTTTTATCAGCTTCAATATGATTGATCATGACGGCTCAATTCTCTATTAACTTTTCTTTATGAAAAAACTTAATTCTGTCCTTAAATGTCATTATGTTATTTATTTAAAAACAAATTATATTTTCAATAGAAACATTACTTTTGATTGATATAAAATAAACATAAAAAATGACATATATAATTACTTTTAATATTTATGCATATGAATTAAAGATGGTAACATTCACCGTCTAAGTTCATAGCCATAATAATTAATTATAATAACTATAATTGTTATCAATTCTAATTTTATAGCCGTAGTTATTACCATTTTTTCATCAGTTCTTGCCACTTAAATGTGGGGACTATTATTGGCATTCGAAGGAGATAAGCTTCAAGAGAATCATTCTTTTCTTTTTTTCTTTTTATATTAATTCCTGGAAGAGATCTATACCATATTTAAAGCACCAAGCTTTTTGTAGGTGTTGAAGATGAAGGACCATTAATTAAGGTTTGATCCGACAAAATCGTCAAAGCTTGTGAAGATTTCGTGCCGAGAAAACATGGGGCTGTGTCGTCTTCATTACAACATCATTCAAAGTCCTCACGTGGAAGGGTCATAACCTCTCATGTGCGTCTCTAATTTTCTATATATTTTCGTTAGGTGACGGAACATTAACGGCATCAGATTTTGTACACTGGACTTAAACTAAAAAACAAATTAATATTTAATACTAACAATAAAATAGTTCAACCTAGTTTACATGACGGCGGACACCATTAGACAACAGCTAGCTCTGCAGAAATATCGTCTTTTTATTTTATTTTATTTTTTAATTTCATGTATTAAACTGAAAACCTCATCTTCTTAAAAGAGAAAGATACCCCTTAACTACATAAGGAATTGGTGTTTTACAGATATGCTTAAGGCTTATGTTTTGTATCTATGCGCACCTAATTCAAGTTGGGGTGTCACATTAGTAATTTGAGATTCATAATACTCTATACTTGTGTCTTGTGCTCGTAGACACATAACACAAACCAAAACCAATGCTAAATATAAGTCTTCTCTCTCTCTTAACTACAGAAGGAATTGATGTTGTATAAAGATTGTGTAACGCTTGCGTCCTGTGTTGTGTGGGCACCAAACTCAAGTTGAGAGGTTACAACAGTAATTTGAGACGCATGACAGATCCTGTGCACATAGGCACCGGACACAAACCAAAGTCAATGCCAAATATAAGTCCTCTCACTCTCTCTTTAATTTTTTTTTTGGTGGTTTTATTTTTTTATTTTTTTGCTCTTTTAAATGAGCTCATCATGCATGGTCTATATGCCATAAAAGATTCTGAACTGGGCCAATTTCACTTTGGGCAAACAACTTGGATCCCCAGCCTACTAGGCAATGGAGTTTATCACTATTGGATATAGAAGGAATGCCAAACCATAGACCAGCCCATTAACAGGTATTTGATTTCAGAAGAACCATTTATTGCTATCCTCAAGTCTTATTGTTTGGAAGTGAACTCAACTTAAATTTCAAAAACCCATGCAATTAGGGATGTTTTAGGCATTTAGAGTTTGTACCGAGGTTGGATTTCATGAAAAAAAAAAAACAAGGTAAAACTTCGAGTTTTTTAATCCTAAATTTGCATAAAAATTTGTACCGAAAATAAAAACAAGAACAAATTTGCTTCCAAATTTGCATATGAATTAGAATATTATGATCATGAGTCAGGGACAAGGTTGATATCCTCCTTGGCATATTGTCCTAAAAGAATTTCTCTCCCCAGAAAAAGGGAATGAATAAACTCAGCTTTGTGCTAACTTTCTTTCTCTGGCTATACTTGTAGGCTAACTAGTAATTCTACATACACCCTCTTCTGTAGGCTAACAAACACTCATTCCCATTCATCAATTTCCAACATGTTTTCAAGAGTTGCCCTATCATTATCAACAACAAAAAAGACTCATTTTCCAACATATTTTCAGGCTTTTTCAACATCATATAATCACAAACCCGAGTCAGAAAGGATCAAAATAAATACTTAAGCTTCCCGTCTGTGATGGATGAACACTACATTCAACTTGCCAACAAATATGAAATCTGCTACCATTGAATTAAGCAAAAATATCCTCAGTAATAAATGATTGTTCTGTATCCACACAATTTTCAGGTGGTACTTGAAGTTGTTCATAATTTAGCTGTCTGGAAGCTTCATACAAGGCGATGCCAACACTTACAGAGAGATTTAGACATCTAACATAGGTTTCAACCATTGGAATCCGAATTGCCCCACCACCAAATGTTTCACTTTTGCAGTCCAGCAGGGCTTCAGGTGGTAGGCCACAAGTTTCTGACCCAAATATGAGATAGTCGCCTCTTTTGTAGGAAAAATCCTGCAAAAATAGAATCAATGATGGTCAGCTCAAAAGACATTCCATTAACTATGATGCTGAAGAATGCAGCATCATAGTTCAGTAAAAACCGAGTTATGGACCTGTACACAGGCAGATTTCTATAAGAAAACGAAGTATAAACAAAAAACGAACATAATGTTGATATTTTAATTTTTCACCAGAATGCAGTATTTGTTGCTCATTAATAAAAAGTAAACGTCAGCACAACAGATTGAGACAATGCACATTTACAAATACACGTAGGTATAAAGCAAACTAGAAAGATGAAGGATGGGGGAACTTACTGAATGAATTGCTGTTCCTCTTTTGGTGAATGCAAGCAACCGCTTTTCCCCTTCCTGTATCAAAGGACACATAACAGATGGAGTCAAAAAAAAAAAAGAGCAAGAGAACGGTCTCTGAAATTAGTTTTTGGAACCAAAAGGAACCTGTTGCCTGAAATAGTCTCGAAACTCCATCCACGAGTCATGAACTTTAACAACCACATATCTAGCATTGAACGTTAATTGTTGAAAACAGGTCAACATTAAGGACATTGATGATACAAAATCTGATAATATAAATATGAAAATCTGCTGGGGAAAAGCTGCCTGAAGCCCTGATTTTTTTAAATTTAAAGCTATAGAATCTGGTTTGACATGAAAGGCAAGAATGAAAGGTAGAAAATGTGCTTAATACTATTTTTTAACCTTGAGGCAGAAAAAAAAAAAAAAAAAAGAAGAAGAAGATGGTTTTGCATCTTTAGTTCCCATATCAAGTATCAGTTCTTCAACATACTTAAAGTGAATTTATATATGACAGAAAGAGTAGCAGAAATAAAGAAAATTCATGGAAGATATGCTTGGATACGGCCAGTAATCCAACCCCGCACGCTTTAATTTTGCATCATCCACCTGAAATCCTAATGGCTGAAAAAGAAAAGAAGCATGTTAAGATCATCAAGAGCCAGTATCAACTTTTACTATGAAGGGATAGTAACAATTCAAACATCCTGCGCTTATACAAACCAAAAATACTAAGATAATAATCAAACACAAACTGGCAAAATCTACCCCAACTAGGTGTAGTCCAACAGCTGATGCAGCACATGTTCTGGCAATGCAACCTGTATTTCCAGGAATCTGCGAAGAACAATAGAAATCTCAGAGCCTGCCTTAAGAAATTGAGGTTATCTGCAACTCAAAAGAGAAAATATGGAGGAATTATGCTTTTGGAATCACCAAATTCTGGAAGACCCAAAGTATTGTCCATATTTAGAAAGATTAATAAGAAGCGAAAAGGTATAAAGTGAAGCACCATGGTCAACTTAAACTTTAATTATGTAACAAAAAATGAAGGCAAAATATTATTATATACGGAAATTCTTGCATATAGAAACACTTGTCAGCCAACTTGATAAGTAATTAACAAACTAAAAATAATGCAAATTCAGACTAAGAACTATGTGTTAATCACCACTTAATAACCTCTATGAATACACCTTCATTGAGGTTGTTAATCACTTGGACTAATTTAAAACAACAGATATTGAGTCATTGGCCACCAATCACATCCAAAACAACTTGAACTTGATTCGTACTTGTAAAGCAGATGCTTATACTATCAAAAACCAGTTAATTATACATGTAAACGATGCAAACCCAGTTGCATTGATACCCGATTTTATCATGGTTAACGTTTTCAATTTGATACTTACAAGAAGAATGGATTCACTCCTTGGTATTCTGCAAAATGTCTTTTCTTCTCCCACAATAACAAGGACAAACATGATTGTCAGCATTTTGAATGCATCAAGGGGTGCAATTCAAGTGGGAAAAAAAAAAGTGTACAAGAGAAGACAAGATGACCACCTCCCCCCCTGCCGGGCCAAAAGCACCAAAAAAAAAAGAAGAAGAAGAAAGAAACAACAAAATGCAAGAAGTGAAAAAAAAAAAAAGAGTATGCCGTTGAACATAAATTTTTTTTGATGAATAATAATTTTATTGCAAGAAAATGGCAAAGCCCTCGTATACGAATAGCCTACAAGAGAACCAATCACCCTATATTCACGTCACAAATATAAATATCGTAAAATTTAAGTCACAAATAGAGAGGTGAACTTCGTCAAAAGTCCAGACATTATGAGTTTATTATGGAAACGAACATAAAGGGGTGTTCACCAAACACAACCAAGCCTACCACACTGGCTAAAAATATAAGTTGATTACAGATAACCCAAGAATCGACATAAAATTCCAAATAATGAAACACACAAAAATGCTACTTATACATGACACAATGAAAATGAATATGAAAGAGACCTTAAGCCTATATGACAAGATTTAACCTCAAATTGGTGACACATAGATAAGCCCAAGCTCTACATGTCCTCCCCCTCTCCATTAACCCCAGCCCCATACAACAAACTAAAGAACTCAGTCACCAACAATGCCCAGCTTGCATTCTTTTAAAGCCCTTGCAAAACTTGGATCCACTGCTCATGAAATCACTCAAATAAAACTCCACCGATGAATCTTTATCCTCAGCAAAAAGCAAGAATATGACAGCTAAAAGATCATTATCTCAACCACAAATGCCTAATAAGTATGCCTCTTCAAAAGTTTATGAGACTTATCAAACAACTAAGAATGTTAGTGTTGCACTCACCATCTTCAATAGCCTCACTTCAAAAACAACACCCCTAGCTGAATGATATAGCTTGTGCTTGTTCTTGTGCATACATTGTCATCGTTTATAAGATGGGGTAACATGAAATAATTTCTTTGAGCTTTTGCTTTGTCTATGGATATAAATCAAACAACCAGGCTAAAAATGAAAATAAAGGCATTCTAGCATATGTGATATCATATATTATTATCATTCTTTATCCTTCTACAGATAAAATCAAACAACCCAGGCGCCACCTTTAAGTGCCAAGCATATGCAATCAGATCCTTTTAATCATATCCCATCCTTCAGATACCAATAATGTGCTTCACCATTCAAAACATTCACCTTACTCCCAAAAACATTTTTTTTCTTATAATTTTTTTTTAAAACAAAACAACACAGAATTAAAAATATACACTACTCCCACAACAGTTGACATATAATCAGTTCTGTTTCCAAAGAATTCAACCACATACCAATACAATGATCAAATTCTTAATTTTATCAAATTCCCAATGAAATTCAAAAATAAAAAATAAAATTAACAAATGGGGTTGTATAAACTAACGGAAACAAATATAAATCCAGAAGCTGATGTCTTTGAAAACATTTGCAGCATTCAGTGGTAGTACCTGAGGTGATACTAAAACCACTTGAAGAAGCTTCCTTCTCGAAAACTCCTCGCTCACCGCCTCGCCGGCACCGGGAGGCAAAGGCAAAGAACCCTCCTCAGTTCTTTCCGCTGCAACATCACAAAAATATCACACCCATCAATTCATATCACATCCAACCCAAACAAGAAAAGGCGAAAAGCATAGACAGATAAACATTTATACATGTCTGTGTGTGTAGAGAGCAGAGGGGAGAGAAGCGAGGGGAGGAGAGAGAGAAGTGGAGCTTGTGCTTGAACTGGGCAAATTGGAGAGAGCGAAAGAGAGGAGCTCTGGAGCGGAAATGGAAAGACGTGATGGCATTAAGCGTTTTTAGGCCGCTTGCGTCCATCTTAGCTTTAGCTCTAGCCCCCTCTCCCTCTTCTTTGTTTACTCTCAGTCTATTCACCTGTAACCTTTTTTTTATTTATTTCTCTTCCATATAAGCAAGGTGAGTCCACCATTCTTTTTGGGTGGGTTTTTTTGTTTTTTTAAGTCCACTATATCCTTTTTACTCTTTTTTTTGTTGTTGATAATTTAATATATCCTTTTATATGTATTATCAAAACAATAAAGTCAGTCTATCAATTTGACATTTCACATATTCTAATAATAAAGGTCAATTTAATTGTGTGAATTTCTTAGTTTAATCGAGTGAATTAAAGAACTTTTCTAAAACTTAATTGGGAGCAAAATTCTAAAACTTTCATTGATCATCTCTAGCAGAGCTTTTAAATTGGACATACTAGCTATATTTAGCTCTTATGACCTATTTTTTCATCTTCAACAGACACTCTATTTTAAAGGTTTATCATAAATTTACCGTAGCACCTTTTATCAATTTTTTTTTATTATTTTTTTCTCTTTCTCTTTTCTCTCATTCTTTTTAAGCACCATAAAATAATTAAAATTAATTAAAATTAATATTTAAAGAAAATAGAGAGTGAAATAGAGAATATTGCTGGAGTGTATATAGAAAAATGAGTAGCTAAAATAAAAATTTGTACTTTTTGAAGAGTTATTATAAATGCTATTGCTAGAGATGCTCTTAGATAGAGTTATTTGAAAGTTCAATCAAAATATAATAATGTCTCTAACTATATGGTGGTACCATTTCCTAGAGCCCTCTTAAGACTCGCTCAAGCCTCTTATCCTTCAAGCCCAGATGGTCCATCTACCCTTAAGATGGGCTATGCCCAACGGGTCAGCCCTCCCTTGATGGAATCATCGACTGACGGTCCCCAAACCAACAATCACTTACCCGACAAACAAGTAGAGAGGAGAACATATGAAGAAGGCCTCCCATTTACAGTTTTTCCTATTTAAACTCGACTTAATAAAAAAAAGGAGCTGTTGAAGCATCCCTCAAAAGACAACAATTCATGAGTATATGACACTTTTCATATTGGTCTCTTTACCTTTGGCCCTTACTCTATAAAGTCCACTTATCATATTTTGAGTTATGAGTACTGATTGACATTAGTTCAGGCTGATTTAATAGTAAATCAGTCTGGGCTGCTTTCAGCATAAAAAAAAAAAAAAAATTTGTTTAATGGGATGAGATCCACTAAAATCAGAAAAAGTGCCCAGACTGAATGAACTATTCATTCAGCCTGGGCTAACCTTTATCATTAGCCTTTGAGTTATACATAATGTTAGAGTGTTAGAGAGCCAGAACAACAACTTAAAAGCCACCTTCAATAATAAAATATAGCTTAAATTGACCATGATGAGATAATTATTATTATTATTATTATTTTTTAACTGTGTAAATGAGGCATATGTGACAAATACGTTGATCTGGTGCTAATATTGTGAGCATGGCATGTCAAATGTGCCACATGTGATGGACAAAAAAAGTGTCAATTTTGACGATAAAATGATAGAATAATCTACTTAAAATATGAACAAAATATAAGAATTTGATTATGGAATTAGAAAATATGAGGACTAAATTAAGATCAAACATAAACTTAATCTATGATTGAATTTGTCTCTGCTAAAACGACAAATTTGAAAAACTGTCACATAGTGACATATGGGGAAATAAAAATGCGGTTTGTATGATTACTCGTGTGCAAATACTCCGAGGCATAAAAACCGTAAATCTACTTCGCGTGTATAAATGAATAGGAACCACGCCGACCCTATAATAGTCAAGCGCATACTTCCTCTCTCGTTCTCTCGGTCTCAAAATCCCCAATTCTGAAATCCAAATCAGGACGATCGGTTCAGCGATCTGCAATCGAATCAATCTTGATCGAAAATCTTCCGGTAAATATAGCTTTGCAACCCTAGTTTCTGGTTTTGGGCCGTCGGATTGTGTGTTTGATTGGCCTTTTGTAGGGGTGATAGGGTTCGGATTTTGGGTTCGAGTTACATGTTCTTGTATGTGAGTTTTTGTGTGTATTTGGTTTACAGGCTTTTGGGTTGTAATTGTGCTTTGTTATGTGGGGTTGGGGATTGGGTATTGGCTAATATGAAGTGTGATTGCTGTTGGGGTTGTGAGGGATTCGGTTTGAAGAAATTTAAATGCTTGGAATTTGTTTTGCAGAATTTGGGGCAGAAATTGTATGAAAATTTTGTATAGAAAGGTTAAATTTTGTTAACCCTAATGTGAATGAGTAGCTTAGACAAATTTAATTGTGTTCCAGAAGGTTGGAAAAATGCTCAAACGTGACTTTGTTTTTTTAATTTTAATATAAAAGGAGTTCCTTTCCATATATTCCTTTTCAACAAAGCAGAATGAATGGTTTTCTGGACATGGTGGAGAAATTTATCTCTGTCTAAGCCTAGAAATGTACAGAACAGGAAACCATAGTTTGCATTAGTGGAATTTGGGTTTATCGCTGCTAACCTAAAGTTGAATTTCAAAGGGTTTGCTATGGGTTCTAGAATGGAATCCTGCAGCAAAGAAGTGATATCGTATAGCCAACCTTGGTTCAGAAAGCTTTTGTATGGTTGGAGAGTGTATTAGAACTGCATTTTTATGCTATTTGCTTCTTGTGGGCATTCTATACCAATGTTAGGATAGAGCAGTAGTACATGATGTGGATTAATTATTGTCAAGATATCTATCACATGCTAGCTTTTGCTGAATGAATAATGGAGGCTCGAGCAGTAATGCATCACATTTCTTCCCTTATTTTAAAGTTGATATGCACACTGTGCCAGTCTCAAAGTCCAAGTATTGTGTTTTAGTGGTTTGTAATTTTGGAAGGTGGTTTTGTTTCTTCTTTATTGGGTTTACAGACAATTTTAGGGTAGTTATGCTATGTGTT
Organism: Betula pendula; assembly: GCA_900184695.1. NCBI lineage: Eukaryota > Viridiplantae > Streptophyta > Magnoliopsida > Fagales > Betulaceae > Betula > Betula pendula. The sequence goes on along the minus strand of FXXK01001457.1, from coordinate 78,967 downwards.
TTGTTGAAGATTTCTTTTCTCTACAGGCTAGCAGAATCTGTTTATTGTTTTTAAACTATCCCATTCAACACTTGTCTTAGTCATTTTCTTTCACTTGAGGTTTTCATAGTTGTTGATTTTAACTTTTTATTTGTTTTTAAAGTTGAATTTCAGTTCACAATTGTTGAAATGTGAGTTCGCAAATTGTTTTGATTTTAAGATTTGGGTTTGTGGGTGATTAAGTTTGAGTTTATGTTGGTTATTTCACGGATAGGTTTCACCTTGTCATTGTTTTATTTATTTTCTTTCCCTGTTGGCTTATATTATTGTTATTTGAATAAGAATTGCTGCTCACTCACACATTAGAAAGATCAGACCTAAACTTCCAGTTCATTTTCTAAATCACTTGGAAGCTTGTTTGTCAAACAGTTACTTGCTGTAACAGCCTAGGCATACTTGGCTCTTTGCCAATGGACAAAGGAGTGCCTCCTACCCTCTTTGTTAATGATGGTTCATTCATGGAGAGGTTCAAACAGCTTCAACAAGAGAAGGAGAAGGAGAAGGATAAGGGTGCCAAACTAGAGGTGTCTAAACCGATCAAAATTAAATCGGGGTCATTGACTCCTAACCACACCATTAGTAGAACAAATGTGGAACTTAAGACTAATGAGACACGCAAGAACCCCCAGGCTGCTTCAGGCGGAAAACTTGCTTTTAGCTTGAAACAAAAGTCAAAGATTGTGGCACCTCCTGTTAAGTTAGGTGCAGATGAGGATGAGGATGAGGATGACACAGATGCTGGGAAAGTTTCAGCTGATGCACCAACGAAACGGCAGAAGTTAGATCAAGCAGATGCCTCTGAGCATTCATCAAGACAAGTGGATGTTGGTAATTACTGCTTATATAACTATTCTTTTATTTGGTTGGGTTGCCGTGGAAGGTCTGCAGATGTTTTGGTGTTCTGATTTTCAGAGGAACATAATTCGGAAAAGATGGCTGCTATTTGCAGTTAGCTTTTGTGTCAATAGCCTTCTTTTTTTTGCATCTATAGATATGTACTTGTTTTCTGAAAAATATTTTACGCACATTCAACCAATTATATTGCGTGTGCCATGCATAAGTGCAAGATAAAGATGCATCTGCCAACTTCGTATTTCTAGCTAGTCTCAATATTTTACTGTTGAATTTGTCTAAGTAGCCACTATGTGCATTCAACTTATCTCTGTCACTCTCCACTCACACCCCTCCTCCCTTCTTATACGGTTGACTTTTTATTTGTTTATTTTTTTGATGGATAGATGGATATTGCCCTGTCCCATCTGACTCATTACTGTTTGTCATCTCTCAACCACTGTGATCACATGAATTTTTTTTTCCTGAAGTTCGTGCGTCTCTCCAATGAAAGATGCATTTTACATTTTCTACCAAATCTTAAGGCACTTTATGATCCAGTCATGGTTCTTGAATGCAGTCATTGTTTCACACACATTGGCCCCCTTACTTGAGAAAGAGAAGTGAAACTAGGGAAAGGGAAATGGAAGAGAATAGTTATTTTTTAATCTTTTTATGTCTTTTTTATTTTCTGGCTAAGCAAGGGAAATAGGGAGAATAAGCAGCGTTTATCTGGACGTTATTCCAGAACGTTGTACCCACTTTTGTTTTGAGGTGGACTTGGGATGATAATACATCTAACTTAATCTTTGATTCTCTTTGTGCTCTTCTGACCTCCTAGGAAATGATTTGTGTATAGGCAAACTAAAGGTTTTCTCCTTCCCTCTCCTCTGCCAATCAAAGTGCATGTCTGCCTATTGTTAACCATCAAAGAAGTTGTGGGTCTGGCACATCCTTTTCAAACCTGTTTGATGCTGTCATATTCTACATTTTTTTAGTATTGTGTGAATAAGTTTTTTCCTTTTCATCGAGTACACTTTTCTTGAGGAAATCATCTGGGTATATCTCTATACTCTTGAAGTGGTATGAATGAAGAGGACAAAACATTCTTGAATATTTCTTGTCTCATGACTGCAGCTTATACCTTTAGTACCTATCAACATTGGTGGAAAGAGATGTTCAATGAAAGATTTGGAATATGTGGCAAGCCTGCTACAAGAGTAATTTGCATTCCCTTGTTCATGCTCTCGGTATTAATCAGTTTATAAGTGATATGCAGCACCACCTTCTCCAAGTGATCCTACAGTGAAGATTGTTGCTGACAAATTAGCAAGTTTTGTGGCTAAAAATGGAAGGCAATTTGAGCATATTACACGTCAAAAAAATCCTGGAGACACACCTTTTAAGTAAGTTCTCTATGAAATTTGAAACTTTTTTGGTGTTATTTTTTAGCTTATGGTCTCTGTTGTCTCCACTCTGAGGTGGTACTGTGCGTTGCCATTTTCCATTTTGGTTACTTTTTTTTTTTTAAAATAATTTTTTTTATTATATCATTGGTCATGCATATAGTGGAACACATAATTTTCTACTTTTTTGGCGTTTGCAATATTTCCCCCTAGATCCATTACGAAATTTCTCGTTCTCTATTAATGTGGTGGTGTTATATATTCTTTTGCAGGTTTCTCTTTGACGAGAGTTGTGCAGATTACAAATATTATGAGTATCAGCTTGCTGAAGAGGAAAAGGGTCTTTCTCAGACTAGAGAACCCCAAACATCTCATAATGGTTGGTACTTCAATCTTGATAAAGTGGTGTCGGTGGTTCTTGTATATGGAGGTTGTACTTACTGATATTTTCCTGAAAGTTGGTGGAAGTTTTACAAATTTTAATAAACATATTACCCTTCTTTAAATGGGTTTTGTTTGTAATTTTGCTCTTTTAAAAACAAAGTTTTCTAGCAACTTGGAAAAGGCCAAAGCAAAAATTAGATTACAAGAAACCATCTGTCTTTATTTTATTGATCTGGAATAGGAAAATGATTAAAAAGGCATAAAATTTACTCACCCCCCCCACCCAAAAAAAAAAAAACAAAAAAAAGAAGAAGAAGAAGAAAAACCCCGAAGATAATTGCTAACAAAGGCCGGACACTAATAGGATGAATTTCATTTTGTATTTTTGCTTGTAGCCTTGTGAATTTTTAGGGTTTGTGTATAGGGTCTAGTCAAAGTAGTAGTTGATAGTGGTCCATTGAAAAGTCCAATTACTAGTGTCTAGGTTTCATATGCAATTTATGGTTTACTATAAACATATGGTTCATGATCCTGGGAGAAAAGCCATTCCTTTATTTGTTTGTCTACTTGTCATGGTATTGCCTCCGGCTTACTCCCCCTGATTTTAGTAGTAATATTATTATAGTTGTTTCTGTTTTTGCTGCTGTGGTTTATTCTTTTTAACTGTTTTCTAGACTAAGATATGGGGCACTTGAATGTGTAGGTGGTACGAGCACTTCAGCTTCAGCTTCTAAATCCACTAGCGGTTCCCAAAGGTCTCTTCAGCAGCATAACTATCAAACCCCTGCCGCTGCTTTATATGAAGCCACTGAAGATCTGAGAGTTCAAGCAACTTCAGCAGGAAGATCTGGTAATAGTATATAAGCATATCCTCTTGGTTTTCTCTGGGAAATGTGTTACATCTATTTTCATTTTTTTTTCCTCCCTGCATTTTGAGTTGGTTCTTTGCTACAATAGGGTCAAGATGTTTAGTATTTGGCTGATTTTAGTTACTGGCCTCACTGTGTTAGCTGTAGTAGCAGTTGGCACAAATGTGTTTTTACTTTGATCAAAAGACATAAAACTAGCTAGAAAAAGTTGCAAAAGAAAACATTGTAGAAAATTTTGAAAAGAAAAAAAGTAGATATCTTACATTCAGCCTGGGGTTGGGATTGGAAACAAGGAACGTGCAGCAGTGTGTTTTATTGGCCTCATTGGCATGTATTAACGTGGTATGACTGTGATTGCTTTATGACAATAAGCTAAGTAGACTCTTACAGATTCAACCAAACAAGAAGTGTGCAAGGTCGTTGTGATGACCATGCAATTTTCCACCCCAATTGCGGTTTTTTTGGTCCTGTAGAAAATCATTCCCTTTTGTTTTGTTTTTCCAAAGACACTCATTAGTCCCACGTGTTTCTTGAGTGAACATCTGTTTGCTCCCACTCATTTTGCAAGCACTCTATGACTGACTTCCCACGGTTCTCATGGAAGACAAAGGACTTCCTTCAGTTACATGTCAGAAAAGTTCACACTGTGGCTTCTGTTTCAGAAGAAGAAATTAATGGTGAAACAGAAGAAAGGAAAGGGACTAATAGATTGGAATTTTTTAGTATAATTATTATAATTTTGTTTTGATACAGTGGCAAGAACTTTGTAATATAGTTGTTTTTGGATAAGGTGCATATCATACTTTGGTGTTCCTGTTAGAGTGAAGGTATTATTTGAGTGTTTTAGAATGTGTTCTAACCTTAAATCAAAGTGTGAACTTCACATTTTCGGACTGGTATACATATTTTGGTGTGTCAGGCAGTACCTTATATAGGCATAATTCCATTTTGCCTTTTTGTAATCACGTTGTTTAGGGATTCACTCCAATTTACAAAGTAGCTTCTGATTGCTTGGTAATCAAGTGTTGTATGTGCTAGACCTGTGTCTGATTACATGTGTTTCTGATTTTAGGTGAAGCTAGTGCACCAACATTTGCAGATCCCATAGCAATGATGGAGTATTACGTGAAGAAGGCTGCACATGAAGAGAGATTGAGACAGCCTAAACAGTCAAAAGACGAAATGCCTCCACCTGCTTCTCTTCAAGGTCTATATTTGCTCTTCAGTAAAAAAAATGTTCTTTGTTCAGCCTTTATAATTAACCAACTACTTTATCTATATATCTTTTCTTCTAGTGCACGTTTTCTTTTGCCTCTTACCATGAATATTTCTCTCTTCTTGTTTGGCACAGGAGGTCCTGGGAAGAAAGGGCATCACATGGGTGATTACATCCCACAAGAAGAGCTTGAGAAGTTCATGGCTACTTGTAATGATGCAGCTGCGCAGAAAGCTTTCAAAGAGGCTGGCGCCAAGGCAAAAATCCAGGCTGATAACGTGGGGCATAAACTCTTATCTAAAATGGGTTGGAAAGAAGGTGCCTCTCTCTCTCTCTCTCTCTCTCTCTCTGTGTGTCGCGCACATGTGCTGACACACTAACATAGACAAATACACATGCCTGCACATATGCATACCCTAAAATCTGATCCAGGTGAAGTAGAAAATGTTGGATGATTATTTTTTCTTTAATTTACCTGGTGAGGTGTATGCTATGGAGTGAATTTAATGACAGCTCAATATGTGACATGTCCTCACAAATTTTGAGTTAGGAACCTTCTTTTGACTTAACTTTTGCTTTATGATGTTGTAGAGGTGCTGGGTTTCTTTTTTGTTTCTTCGATAAGAAATCTCATAACCTTGATTTGAACTGCAGGTGAGGGTCTAGGGAGCTCCAGAAATGGTATTGCAGATCCAATCATGGCTGGTAATGTCAAGAAGGACCACTTGGGGGTTGGTGCTTCCCAACCTGGGGAGGTGACTCCTGATGATGATATATATGAGCAGTACAAGAAGCGGATGATGCTTGGTTATCGTTACAGACCCAACCCTCTGGTACCTACTCTCCTTTGAATTCAAGATTAATTAAATAGATATCTATTATTACATTTGAATGAAGTTTTCCTCCAATCCAGTCTATTAAATTGACAATTGGAGGAAAACTTTGTCCTTTACATTTACGAATCAGTTCTTAGGTGTTGCCTTTTTGTTCTCTCCTTACAGAACAATCCTCGGAAAGCTTACTATTGAGCAACTATACTATGGAAAGTCTGCATGTGAAGATTGTCTTCAAGAAATAACTTGGAAGTTAGATGATTAAGATGGTGGTGTAAAAGGAAAAAAAAAAAGAAAAGAAAAGGGATTTGGTTCTATTTTGGAAAATCATAATTGTATGGATTCTTCTTTTTGTGAATTGTGAATTTCAGTGTTTGACGACCTATATAACCTTTTCTTTAGAATCTACTTTGAGCAATATCAGTGTTCCTCTTCAGCTACTTCTTTTCTTTTTACTTATCCTAAAAGGGCCTTACTTTCTTTCTCTAATGAATGAAACACGCATGATATATAAGAATTGATATGTTTCCCAAAAGAGAAAATTAAACACCATATTTATGATGCGAAAGATAAGATAAAGAGTCATGAACTAAACAAAAACAATCCCCCTGTAGTCCGTTTTCCCTCATTTATTTAGAAAAAAAAAAAAAAAAAAAAAGAAAAAACAAAAACAAGATACACACGAGGGGGAGGGGGAGCGGAACCCAACAAGCATGCTCTTCAACACGGTTGATATAATGTCAAATGAAACAATAAATACTGAAAATTGACCAAGTAAATGACTTGGTCTAGTAACGTCTTGGCCCAAATATTAAGCTCAAGTTATGGAAAAATGAATAATCTTCATTAAAAATAAAAAAAAACTGAATTAAATAATATTGAAATAGTCATTTTCATATTTAATGAGGGAATAAATATTTCTAAGTGTTAGATGATTATTATATATTTTAACACTAGCAATTTCACTCTATTGTGGTTGAATGTTCTCAAATGGAAAATTATTTTTTCCTGACAGCTGGAAAAATAGAACCCTAGCTTTTTCCGATTACAGAGACTAAAGAAAATTGTGGGGGGTTCAATTAGTGCAATAGGAAATTCCTATTTACCCAAAAAAAAAAAAAAAAAAAAAGAGAGGGATAGTGAATAGTTATAAGTAAGTTTTATTTGAATTTAGAGAGTAAATATAAGTCTTTATGAGGCTTATTTATTCGAACAAACAACTAGTTGGTCGAGAAGCTAAACCCTATAAAAGTTCTTTTATAATTAATATTTAAATTATTAGCGATTTAGATAATTATTAAATATCTCTTTCCAATTAAATAAATAGTTATCAATGTCATATAAGGAATCCCTGTTTGCCCAAAAAAAGAAATGGTGAATAAGTTAAATGGGCATGACAAGAATCTTTAGCACATATGCCTTTAATCCCAATATCTCTTCTAACTTATTCGATTCTGTCTTTTTTTTTTTTTTTTTTTTTGCCCTTTTCTTTTTTTAAATTTTAACCCAAAATTCGAAATTTATCCTTTTCAGTCCCATCAGAGTCACAAAATCCAAACTAGCTTTGAGCAACAACTTTAGCAAAGGAACTTTTCACGTGTCTATGTTCCCCTCCACGCAAACAATCATAGGGCTACGTGGCAACTTTGTCTTTTAATTTACTGGAGAAGATTTCTAAAATCGTAGCATATTATTCTCTCTTTTTCTCTTATCACGAACACAGTTCTATTCCAAGCTCCATTCCTACCTTTTCATTCTCCAAGCCAAGAAAATTTCATAAAAATCCTAATTTGTGCGATCCCAATGTAATAAAATAGGCTGCCTTTAGATCATTTTCAGGATCCATTTTTTTTTTCTTTCTCTTTGATTATTTATCTGGCTTAGAAATTGAGAACCCTTCTTCTTATATTTTCAAAAAGATAAAATAATTTTAAGAGTAACGCTAAAAATTACGTTATTATCTTACAATTATTTATCTGGTTAAATGTTTTTATTTTTTTAAAAAATAAAAGCTGATTCGCACTACCCGTCAAAAGATTATGATTATGATAAAATAAAAAATGTAATTTTTAGCATTACTCGAAGTTTAATAATGATATTAGAAAAAGAAGATTTTCTAGTGTTCTTCTCATTAATGTTATCTTTCTCAGGTGTTCAAAGAAGCTTGGAAGTTTTGTCAAATTAGAAGTGTAACACAATCCTAATCACATAGGTTCTATCTTATGTTTTTTTAACAAAAAAGAAGAAATGCGGCCATATTTGTTAAAAATTTTGTTTTTTGTTCTAAAAATAAAAATTAACAAATAACACGAAGCACAAAATACTCCTAAAAAGTGCAAAAATAGTTTTTACATTTATGTCATATCATAACATTTTTTTAAACTACAAATAAAAATCACCCCGAGAACACATTGCCCATCTCTAGCCTGATTTTTGATATGAAAAGTAGGGGTTCGTTTAAGTTTACAATTATAACACGTGCAATTTGAAAAACACTTTTAAAAACACAGTTATCATTTAGTAAAATTTTAATTTAGTCCTAAAAATCATGCGTTTTTTAAAATATATCATATTGCCTGCGATTTGAAAATATTAATTTTTTTATGTTTTCAAATCGCAATCTCAAATGATACATTTTTTTTTATGGTTTGGTAAAAATTACATTTTTAATTTATAAAATTATAGTGTCAAACGAACTCGAAGTAAGAATACATCAAAAGGAATAATGAGAACTTAGAATAGCTTCTGGCATATATAGAAAAGCAATATAATAAAAGGAGAAAATTAAAGAAGAAGATGAAACCCTTGTGAATCTCTAATAGTACATATCCTGTGAGTACATTAAAGAAAAAGTTGCAAGTGGTTGATAGCAACTCATCATCATATGCATTTAGTGAACAACATAAATTCCACCTCTGAAAGATGAGAAAAATTCTCGCCCCATCTTTTCTGCTCTAGAATATTTTTCTATCTTGGGAGACAGAAATTCAGTTCATGCGCAACGGCAGATGGAATATATATAACTGGTCCTTTGTGTTTGTGTTTATGTTTATTTTTCTTAATTAAAAAGGCTAGCTGAGAATTGCCTAGACGGCGGAAACTGCATGTGCTATAGCCTACCTCAACTTCATTAGTAAATTCTCAAGGTGGCTAATATTAATCAGGCTTGTGTGAGGATTTTCCGTTGCGAAGAGTTGAACCTACGTCCTAGTACATGTCCGGACCTCATATAAATTTTCTTGAAACCACTGAACCACCGCCGCTAGTAGTAATTGGTCGTTTGTATTTATTTGTTGATTATTATTTTGGATGAGGAATATATAATAATATTAGCTAGCAAAAATTCACATGATCAATATAATTTGTTAATTGTTATAACGTGTTTACGGGCAGAAGGGTCATGATTAGGATTATAAATTGTTTACACGATTCGTGAACTCGACACAAATTTAATACAAAATTAACAAGTTATAGTTGATGGGTCTGACCCGTTTAATTAAATGAGTTGAATTATGGTTGACCTGTATAGTCTTATATTCATGTCCAACACATAATATAAGGATTGATAATTTTTGACATGATCTATAAACTTGATATGAACCCAACGTAAAATTAGTTTGTTAAAATTGATGGGTTTGACTCGTTTAATTAAATAAATTCGATTAAAATTAACTTATATAATTTTATATATATATATCTCAATATGACTCAAACTTAACAAATAAACACGAATTATCGTTCCTAGTTACGACTGTCGGTCTTTGAAACAAAAAAATTATGGTTCTATCATCGAAAGTCTAGTAAACCTGGGATGGAAATTGCTTTAACCCCACCCCGTGGCCAGTCAACTATTGGGACTCGATCGGCCATCCACATATAAATTATATAATGCCAAATTATGCTTTGATTAGTATCAAACATAGAAGCCTATTAAATTACTATCAAGTTAAATAATATATATATGTACATTAATGCCAATGATTCTTTGATAAGCCTAATCATTTATTATTATAACATTAAATCATATATTTATGTACCCAAAAGTAAGGCCAAAATCCAAATGGTCGCTAATCAAGGGGTTTGCCAGGAGATTGGCCTACATAGTTTTAGTTTCCAAGTAAAATAATATGTAAAGTATTGCTTTTTTAAATCCTTAATTCCATTTTACAGTTGTAATTTGTGAGATGCCAAATTGCCAATCATGCCCTATGGTACTTTGGCACACTGCCCACCTAAATGCCCATCCAATTATATCCTGCATACATGCTACCCAACATCTACCCCTTTTTCTTGGGAGGGTACAGCTCATTTTAGACAAGGCAATCATGATGTTCAATCACTTTCTTCTTTTAACAATAGGGTATCTTTTTATGTTAGCCGTCGCTTAATTTTGTTGTCTATTGGTGAATATAAACATCTAACACTAAACATCTCGTAATTTTAGATGACTCTTTCTCTTTCTCACTTCCATAATTATTTCTGTATTTTATATTTTCCTACAAACGTTAACATCAATGTGAGAAAATTTTTGTAAGACCTATTTGTTTAAGCAGGTCTTAGACAATACGTCATTCTGTTCGAACAAGTAAACCTATAAAACCTCTCATATATTTACTGGTCGAATTACTAACAATCCAACTAAAAGATTGTCGGGAATTCGAATCCATCCCTATCTTGTATCCATATAAGAGGCCTAATTATGTACTTATCTCATACGAAAAGAAAAAGAAATGCTTACAAGATATGAGAACAAGTACTTTCTTCTTTGTAAAATATTCTTTCCTTTTATCAAAATGGTATATTCGTAAGGAATCCATCTCCTTCTAAGAACAAAGGATTTTTTTTTTTTATTCTCAAATGCGAGAGAGAGAGAGAGAGAGAGAGAGAGAGAGAGAAAAGCTACTTTTTATCTGCAGGAAAACCAAAAAAAAAAGAAAAAGAAAATCAACTTTTTATCAGGATAACCTAACCTCATCCATTGAAGATCGAAAATCGTAATCTATGAAGTGCATGCGGAGCTAGCATGCATGCTCCAATTGATCGATAGGATTCCAACTCTTGGGTGGGTGCTAATGAGATGTAAATATGTATATATATATATGTTTAAATAACCTAACATCGGATCATATATATATTCATCCCATTGGTCACGTACGTACTCTGTGTTTTTCTTTTGAAAAATTAAGTTGTAATCTTGGGTTAAGATTATGTTTAAGGAATATCTAAAAAGGTATTTTCAATGAAATTAAGTGGAGGACATCTGTAGTTTGTCACGTAGTACAATTAATTATTCAATATTTTGAGGATAATTTTCTTTGCTTTCGAATGATTAATATAATTTAAGGTTTGAGACTCACTTTTACATGAGATGAATTAAATATATAAAATGTATTTAGTATGTGAGATAATTGAAGAGAGAGATTATTGGCGTATGAGTAAATGTTAAAGTCTAGATTTTTCTAGAGACAGTATTCAATATTAAATAATTTCATAGAATTCAAATGAATTGAAGAATTTTCTTTCTTTCATTTATTGCATGTTGGTAGACAAGCACCAACAATATAATAAAAGTCTCCCAATTTTCATTTCCAATTACAGTTAATTAAACAGCTAGACAAAGCTTGATACAACAAGCCCATACATATTTCTTTTTTCAAAAGACTTTTTCGTAAATTAATTTTTTCAAAATAGATTAAGAAAAAAGTAAGTTTTTTAAGAACTCTAACAATTTCATAGTAGACAGAAGAGAAGTATATAAAAAAAATAAAAAAAAATTAAAAAAAAATTGCTGAAGCTGACAGGTAATTTTAGTGGGAAAGGATAGTGACACATCCCCAAATGCTAGTAGTTTCAAGCTTTTTGAGTATCAAAATTTGATGCTCAAACACGCAAAGAATTAATTGCAAAGTCAAAGCATCTCATTGGCTTATATTATATTATATGCAATTTATCCAATGGATAGTTCTCTCACTATCATAAGGGAACATTTCTAAGATGACCCATTAATAAATGATATGCACACAAACCCAATAGAGAGGTTATCTGAGAAGGTATATATATAGCATAATTTAAGCATCTCGCACGGTTGCATAAAGTTGGCTATATATAAAAAAATTGCTAGTGATATTTGTGTTATTGTTTTTTAAAAATTAGTCAAACTGTATCTAATTAAAACCTTTTAGATCGAATTACTTATAAAGTACAGTTTTACATAATAAAAACTAATATGAGATTTAACATCCATGAATATCTTTATAAACTGCTAACTTTATATGAACTACTCATCTTCTTAATATAGGATTAAAATTGAGATGATATAAGTTGCCTCTTATATTCAGTAGGATCACTGAATTGAATCATAAAGCATGAATAGATGAAGCTATAGTTTAAGGTCAAATGAATCAAGTGTACCATATACATATTTTTTTATTTGATTGAATTTAAAAACTTTATCAAGGGGTCGGGATCCTCTTATGGAGAGGATCCACTTCATAGTTCATATTAGATTTCACATATTTAATTATATACATATATATAATGTCACGTGGTGTATATGTTGTTAGTTGTCACGTCATTTTAAATTTTTTAGCATAATGTACACTGTTAAATGTAATATAACAAAATCTTAATTGTTAAATAGTTTTTCTCCATTTAACTTGAAATGGGGAGGCTATTCCGCACAAGAAAGAAGAAAAAAAAAAGAAAATGCAAACCTCGGCAAAATTCTAGGTATTGAAGAGAGAAGTTGAATAAAATATATAGCAACAATTATTGGGAGACCACATTCTATGCAATTTTGAAACCCTTTGCTGACTTTTAGAAAATGATTAGTAAATATATTGAAAACCATGATATATATTAAGCCTTGATGCTCTTCACTACTGTACGTTCCAAGTACACTTTGTTTATTAAAACAATGCAGCCTGGCATTGATAATTTATTACTCCCTTAATTTAAACAGTAGATAGAAACTCCTAATGTATAATATTAAGAACTAATTAGTGCCTGTATCAACCTTTGTTAAAAGAGTCTTACTTAAAAAAAAAGTCATTTAGAGCACATCATGTCAATCGATATAATATAAATGTGATAAATAAGTGTAAAAAATAATATTACTCATAAATAAAATATATCAGACGATTTGCAATAGACATTTGTATTATGTCAGAGGAATCTACAGTTGACATTGGTTAAACATCATGAGGAAATTAAGCATGTCATTGGGTTAAAAATCAAACAAATTTTTAAGCTCAAACCTAAAATTCGTTGAAGTTCTCTCAAGTCAACCATCGATAATCCATGTGGAATCAGGATTAATGCATATATTTTAGACACAAACGGTCAACATTTTAGTTTATCGAGAAGTTAATTAATTAAGATGATCTGCATGCGCAATTAAAGGTAGGTTAGCTGGAGGCTGAAATTGAAAACTTCCTTTGACTAAGACTCTTTCTTCCCTTCCCTTCCTTTAATTTCCTTTCCTTTCTGAATTATGATGTAACCCTCGTTCTGTCTGAATCATTGACTTTGCTCATCATTTTCAAAGAGTCAATAAGTATATAGAAATAGCATCGATTTGAATAAATAAAACTACTAGTCTAAGGGTCGTTTGAGATTGCGATTTCGTAGATAATAAGTGTAATTTTAAATCAAATTATAAAAATTAGATTGTTTGAGAACTGTATTTTTAAAAAATTACAATTTAAAAATACAAAAAATCTGCGTTTTCAAATCGCAGCTAAATGAATACTTTTTTGAAAACGCAGAAATTTAAATGCTAAACTGCGATTTTAATTGCCAAACTACGATTTTGCCAAACGCTTAACTGCGTTTTCAAAAATCACATTTTCAAATCGTACTTTTTGAAATTGCAATCCCAAACAGGCTATAAATCAGGACGAAATTAAATATTGGCCAAGGGGCATATAAGCCCCTCTTAGTTTTTAAATTTTTCTTTAATTAAATTAATTATATGTGTATTTTTAAGCTTAAAAATTAAATTGACCTGTATGAATTCTTTAAATTTCTAAGAAATGTCAAGGTCTCAAATTCTAATTACTTTCTCACGTACATTTCTCAAAGTCTACCACGTACGAGTTGTAGTACTGTTCCTTTTACGGCTAATTGGGTCAAATGAACCTTAAAATGTTTATTTATTCATTTATTTATATATTATTATTTTTTTACAAATGAGTGATCCTAAATACGATTTTTTTAAAAGTAGGGAATGTTTGTTAATTTGTTTTTGGTGGTTTTTATTTTTATTTTTTTTAAAAAAATATTTATATATTTGAAAAAGTGTTCCAATGAATTTAATATAACATAAATGTGAAAACAATTTTTATGTGTTAAAGAGTATTTTATGTTTTGAGTTATTTGTTAATATTTTTGATTTGAGAAAACAAAACATAAGATAAAACAAAGTAGTTAACAAAGATAGCCTATTAAGCAAAGAGTAATAGTAGAAATCACACTTTTATCCCATTTTATTGACATAATAATGTCATTTAGTCTTTAAATTAGAAATTATTTTTTTATTTTTTATTTTTAAAAAATGAAAGGCTCATTGATACTAACATATCATAAAAGTAGAACAATAACAAGATAAAAAACGTGTTTTCTAACATTACTCTTAAGAAGGGCCGGAATTGCTAAAAGATTTTTCCAGTTTTTTTTAAAATATTATTATATTTCTTTTAAAATCAATTTTTTACCCCTTTAATTTCGTCCCCACATCTATAATCCAAGCATATACTACTCTTAAAGAATGTTTAAACAATGAGTTCTCTAACCTACCAAAAAAGAAAAAAAAAAAAACAAACAATTGAGTTCTCTAAGGAGGCTTATCCATCCACTGAGTAGTGCCCCTTCACGTAAGGCAAAGAGCACCCCACCCCCATTACGTTTTGTAGCCACACAAATATATATATAACTCTCCGTGTTACACTTGAGTTGCTTGACCCATAAGCAAAGCATCATATCCCATATTAAGCTTTCAAAGCTTGGATAACCCTTGCTTTCAAAATTAATTAGTATAACTAATGACAGAGACACTTGCGCCTACAAAAACCACAAAAAAACAATAGCCGCCAGCCATCTTTGTTAGGACAAAGTTGTTTTATTTTTTGTTTTTATTTTTAAAATTCAGTTTATTAAATTGACATATTTTTAGAGTAAGTAATTTTTACATGAATTTTTTAAAAAGAGTAATAAAATATTTAATGTACTTTTGTATAAGTGTTATACAACTGAATGATACGGCAGTCAACTAAATCTAAAATTAAAACTTTTTAGCAGGTAAAAACAAAATTTTAAAGAGTTTTTAATTTTGGGGGGCTACTGCTCCTCTAAGCAGGGATGTAGTTTCACCCTTAGTAAGACTACATGTGAGAATTACTTGGCTATGTTTGTTAAATTTTGTTTTTTGTCCTTTATTTTCCTTTTCAAAACAAAAATATTAACAAACAATTTAAACACAAAACACTCTTAATATATATATAAAATAGTTTACCTTTATCTTATGTCATAACACTTTTTTTAAACTAAAAATAAAAAACTCCTTTTAAAACACATTAACAAATAGAGCCACATACTCTAAGGACATATCAATTTAATATATCAAATTGAATGAATTTCATTTGGCCCAATTTAAAGGAAAACTATTATGATCAGAGATGCATTAATTTGTTGAAATATGTAATCATAATTGAAGTTTCTCATACTTATATATATATATATATATCCATGAAATTCAAGGCAAAACCATTATGTTATGTTTGGTATGTGAAATGACTATTATTAAAAAAAATAAATAACTTTTATTAAGAATAGAATAAGGTCGAATAAAATAACAATAGGATTAGAGTATATGATAAAAATTTAATACTTAAAATAGTCATTTTCATTACCAATGAAAAAATAACTATTCCTTAAATTAAATAATAACTATTTCATTCAACAATTTTTTTTTTTATTTTCAATACAATTTATTTATTTTTTGAATGGAATAATCATCGTAGCCTTAATATTTATCAATCGAGATGTTCAAGTTCAACAATTTGTTGCAAGTAATATACAGTGAGAGAGCCCTTACGAAATTAATTTTGAGCTGCCCAATAATGAGACAAGTGGTCACAGCAATCCGTTATTTTGGGCATCACTACAGGGTAGTTTGGTCAACTCCAACGAGGACGTGTAATGGACCACCTTTCGTCATTATTAGTGCATACCCGTAATAAAGTTGAAAACAAAGGGTACATGCCAAACAAAGCTAGTACATAAATGTGTCAGATAGCGAGACAAACATTTGTTGGCTTCTTTTAGTTCTCTCTTCTCAGAGCAATCTCTCTCTCTCTCAAAGAGAGGTGATTAATTCAGATACGACCCAGAAAGCTGAGGTACTTGACTTGGTGACGATCCCATCAAACTTTGAGCCCAGATGGTGCTGAAATTTGTGTTAAATTTCAGTACTGTTATTGTCTTTCATTCAGATTTTTTTTCTCTTTATTCTTAAAGCTACTCCCATATTGGGAGATGAACAAAATCCAAGAAAGATTCTGAGCTACGACAAAGCTGGTCTTCTTTTCTTTTACACATGTACGGATCCTGATGTTCTCATATCTTCCTGTGACTTTGTGTTGTAGAATTACAACCTTCCAAGGAATCAAACATGTGCTAAGAAATTAAACCAGTTTAATTTTTTTTGGGTGCTGGAGTTTTAAGGTGTTCTTGCTTTTTTTCCTTTTTCTTTTCTGCAGCTTCTGGTTTTGGTTTAGTTTGAAGAGCAAGCAGATCCTACGTTTCAGGAACAATCAACTTTTGTCAAACCAATTCAGGTTTACACAATTACCTTTGAATTTGTCTGAAAGTTGCATATTAAATCTTTACTTATTTTAAAAGTTTAAACAAATTGATAAAAGATAAAAATTAAAACTCAAGACTCCTGTTATAATATTATGTTAAATTATTATTTATTCTAAAAATTTAACCAAGATAAATAAATTTAACCGTTCAATTTATATTCTAACATAATTATTGTTGGTCATTAGGAATCTGCAAGAGAGAGTATTATGAGCCTTTTGTACAGTCCTAGTATAAAATATGCAGATGGGGGCATGAGAAAGAACCACCCTGCAGAATTCATGGTGGACTCAAACATGTACCATCAACGACAACAAGAAGTAGAACAACAAAACCAAAATAATTCGGGCCTAATGCGTTTTCGCTCTGCGCCGAGCTCATTGCTGGCAAGCCTTGTAGATTGTAGCAGCAATGGCGGCGACGGTGATCGTTGGATGTGCAATGATCAGATGGTTTTCCAAGCTGATCAACAAGTACAAGCTTTGCCAGATCATAATCCAGTGGGTGCTGCTGGGACTACTTTGGATAGATCTTTTAGTTTTGTGAACTCTTTGGGATTGGAGAATTCGATGAAAGTGAAGATGGGTGCTCCAGAAAATCGCTCCATTCCTCTCAGGCAAAGCAGCTCTCCACCAGAGCTTTTCGCTGAATTAACCATGGATAACGGTATTCTTGCTCATCTATTTTCTCTTTGTTTTTTTTTTATAAATTGAATATGAGAAAAGAGTTACAAGGAAGAATATTTTTCACTTTTAATTCGAAAGGAAGAGAGAGTGTGAGATCTTAAAACCGAAACAAAGTAGGCTCCCAAGAACAGTCACAAAATGAAAAAAAAAACAGTAAAAAATTACAATGGGTTTGTTATGCTGAGAAAATTGAAGATAAGCCAAAGGAAATATAGCAGAGGATATTGTGATTATATATGTTCCTTTGTTTCCCCTAAATTGCAGAAACTCACCAAAACTAGGCTGAGTAAATTGATTTAGGATATTTTCTCAAGTTGCAGATAGTGAAAATTCAGATTCAAAATCCTACACTTTCCATAACTTTCTCAGCAACCAAACATATTTCCTTTACAATCCTGCCTCCTTGTTGGTGAAAAAACAGAAAGTACTTAAAACTTGGCCAGAAATAAGAAGGGATATCTAGAACTCTTAAAAGGGAAGAGAATTGAATTTTGGAATTGAATTAAAGCTTCAATTTGATCCTAATTTCGTTTCTATGAAATTTTCTTCAATTTCTATCTTGATACTCTACAAAATAGATTGCTGAATACTTTAAAATGGCTATAGGCTTTGGTGTGATGAGGAATGTGGGAGGTTTCAGAGGCTGCAATGGGGAAGCCAGCCCATCAATGAGTAAGATGAATGATGATTTAAGCTTCTCAGGTGGGCCATCTCCATGCTCAAGTCATATGACTCCGATTGCTGAAATTGGGAATGAGTTAAGTAGACCTCCAGAGGATCAAAGTTTGGGAAATGCTGCTGATAGCCATCAACATTACCTTCCCAACTTCACAAATGATTCTTGGAATGGATCTGCATTCAGTGGCCTGAGAATAACCAGAGACAGTGAGGTTAAAGTGTTCCCTACTTCAACTTCATTGGAAAGTATGGATACTCGGGTAAGCATTTCACAACCTTCTATTTTTTTTTTTTTAAAAAAAAACTTCAGTTATCCCTCGAACTGACATGACTTTTGCATTATCGCTCTCAATTTATCAAAAATTGCAAAGTGGGTGTTCGGTGTTTCAGTCCCTTTCAATCCCTCTACCATTAGGATTTTTCGTTAACTCAAATGAGGAACAAGTGAAATGTCTTTTATATCTTTGTAAAATTAAACTAATATATATATATCATATAGCCTTATTAACAAAAAAAAAAAAAAAAAAACAAAAAAAAAGGCGCAATGACGGTTTGAGGGGCTAAAACATTAAACACCCATAATGCAACTTTTGATAGTTTAAAGGTGATATTGCAAAAGCCATAACAGTTCAAAGGGTAGGTGAAATTCTCATTTTTTTTTTTTTTTTCACTTTTGCTTTCTGTTTGTTAGTGCACTTTGCTTATCCTATCAGTGATGATATTTCTTTGAACAGAATCCAGAACCCAGAAACAGAACCCATGGATTGACTCATCATTTGAGCTTACCTAAGACTTCCATTGAGATGGCCACCATAGAGAAGTTTTTGCAATTTCAAGGTTCTGTTCCTTGTAAAATACGAGCCAAAAGAGGCTTTGCCACTCATCCGCGAAGCATTGCAGAGAGGGTAATTCTCACCTATCATATCATACCTATTTACATTATGACTTTCTGGGTTCACGTGCATGTCTACCATTTAACATGTTGAGGTTAATTTTTTATATATATATATTAAGCATTTATGACAAGTAATTATTTAACATAATATGAAAACAAATGTTTTAAATTCGAACTTTGTGTAGATCTTTTATCTTTCATTTCAATCAAATCTTTCACATGTTGGGTTTTAATCACACGAAAGAGAGAATGTTACAATATTGATAAAATTCATCATTTATTACCTGTTTAAATTTTTTTAGTGATTTAACGAGGCCTGTTGCATCAGGTGAGAAGAACACGGATTAGTGAAAGGATGAGAAAACTGCAAGAGCTTTTTCCAAACTTGGACAAGGTAGTTAACGTACACTAATGATTTTGGCTTGTGAATGTCAAAAGTTTTGTTGGGAAACTCAATCTTCTTCCTTTTGCAGCAAACGAACACAGCAGATATGTTAGATTCGGCAGTTGAGTTCATTAAAGACCTTCAGAAACAGGTTAAGGTATTATAAAAGACACTGCCCTTACACAAACAAACCCAGACGAAGCTTTTAGTAGAAAAGACAAAGAACTCGCATGAATCTTCAACCATATAACTCTATCTTCCCTCACAAAAAAACATTTCCTTTTTGGTGCAGACGCTCGCGGATACTAAGGCAAAGTGCACGTGTTCAAGAAAACTGAAGCAATATTCAAATCATTCTGACTGATTTGTTTCTGTACAGAGTGTTAGGAAGATGGCAAAGATATGCTGACACTAACTTATCTTTTCCAATGCACGGAAGTATAATAAAATAGTAGAGGATTGTGGGTGTGGAAAATATGTAGGCTTGTTCAATAACGTTTCTCAATTTGAATTCCCTTTTTTTTTTTTTTGACTTGCAACACCTAAGAACCTATGCATGTAGCTATCAAATGAAAAATACGGCTCGGCATATTTAGGGTATGTTTGTTAAGCCTTTAACGCCCAACTCATAATCTTAAAATTTTTGTACTATGTATCCATCACACGTGGACGTATACGGCTCGTCCAAATTTTGTAATTTTTAACATATTATTTCTTTCGAAAATACCACTCATTTTACGGCTTTGTTTTTTCGGAAAAGGACTTTGAGGGGTATTTTCAAAAGAAATAATATGTTGAAAATTACAAAGTCTGGATAAACAGTATACGTCCACGTGATGGATACAAGGTGCGCAAATTTCAATGTTGTGAATTAGGCGTTAAAGACTTAACAAACAGACCCTCAGTTATTACTTCACGTAAATTCTCTTCCAAAAGAAGTTTTGCGGGCGTTGTCAACATCTTCAGAAAATTTATGAAAAAGACTGATAAGATTGTAAAAAGACGTGCAGGTAAAAGTAAAAAAAATTAAATAAAAAAAATTAGTAAATTGAGGTGCTTTTTACGCCCAAAAGGCATTCTCAAACAAACCCATAATCTCCTTTGTAAGAACAACTCAAGTAGGCTAATATCCTGTCATTTATAAAATCCAATCCATT
Source organism: Betula pendula (assembly GCA_900184695.1). NCBI lineage: Eukaryota > Viridiplantae > Streptophyta > Magnoliopsida > Fagales > Betulaceae > Betula > Betula pendula. The sequence continues at coordinate 58,728 of FXXK01001457.1, read as the reverse complement.
CCAAAGTATTGAAGCTCTTAATGAAGAAGATAAGTTGTATAGCAAATGTTTCAAACATAGTATATCCCATGTTCAGCTGAGAAATTCAACCAAGTAAGCCATCTTACATATGAAATCGTAGCCCACCCCCGGGCCCTGCCCAAGGCCTGGCCCCCCAGGACTTTTCAAGCCCAAATCCAAGCTAACTCCCAAAAACTACAATATATATATACGGCGATTCAGTCCAAAATATATATATATATATATTGTGTTATTTTGGCCGAGTTATCAATAGAGTTAATTATTTTAGCAGTTAGTTTATAGCTATTAAGCTCCCACATCGGCTACATCTACATTGATAGACAACATAAAACTTGCTAAATTATTAGATTGTTTAGGTGCTTTACTAATTTGGTGTAGACATGTGATTAAGTGAAAGTAAATATTAAGTTTCGTTCATGATGTTGATTTTTTTTTTTTTGTTTTTGGGTGGGCAAAAATATTATTTATTAATTTGACCACAAATGAAAAATTCTGACTCTGCCATTGGTCAAAATTAGTTGCATTTTGAGGAATTATTTTCTTTTTCAGGCGGAAGTAATGAGTTTCAAGTAAAAGTTTTTACTTTCGAAAATGAAAATTAATACAAAATGTAGGCACATTTGTGGTCTCTCAAATTTCAACTTTCACTCCTATTTTGTAACTCACAACACTATATAATCATCCTTTTATTACCATAACCAGCATGACTTCTACCCCAAATGTGACCAATGACACCTTTCAAATTACTTTTTAAAATAATTTTTTTTTTCAAAATTGTTAATAAACAATTCAAAACACTTTTTACTTCTTAAAAAACTTTTCAAATCTTTTTATATGAATATTTTGAGAAAACAAGTGATCAATTTTTTAGGAATAGGCATTAACTTATTAATTAAAAAATTTTACAAAATAAAAAAGATTATGAGAGTGGGCCACATGGCCATTGCCATCTCCAATGGAGGAGAGGGATGGCCGCACAACCATTAAACATACTAAGGGGGGCCGTGCAACTACCTTCTCTTTCATTGCGGGTGGCCACGTGACCACTACATTTTTTTTGTTTTTATTTTTTTATTTATTTTTTATAACTAAGAAATCATCTCTATACCAGCTAGACTACTTGTATTTTCTAAAAATAAGCATTTTTAGTTTTTCTTTTCCACAACTATACAATTTTCTTAAGTGGATCCCATGTAATATTTTTCTCAAATATAAACCCTATAAAAAGAACACTTCTCACATCAAAACACTTTTTTTCAATACCCATATAGACTTCTAATCCGTCACGACCAATGAGGTGTTGTGATAGTGTGATGGGTTTCATGAAGAATAATGTTACACTTATAACGATTTTACAACTCTCTCCTTAAAAATTTGCATCCCCTCCTCCCAATCAACTCCACTCCAACCACAACACGAGGACAGTTGGACTATCCCGATAGTTTGGGACTACCCTCGAAGCTCATGAAGTTTTGCTGGAATGGCCGACCACCCTTAAGGCATGAAAAGCTGGACAATTTTTTAATTGACCTAAATCTTTTTAGGGGTTGATGTGACATTATTATGACCACATAAAGAGAGTTGTAAAAATATTGTAAGTCCAACATTTTTGTTTCATGAATAATAAATAGTTAAGAATATCATCTAAAAGTTTTGATTATACAGCATTAATTATTACATAATTTTTTTTTTTTTTTTTTTTATCTATTTCAAAGTGGGATTAAATATGTAATAGTCATTGACGGATGGTCATGGAGACCTGTAACGTCCTAGATTTAATTTCTATTTAAAAAGTAATTATGTGTGATGTGTGCATATATATTATATAATATATATATATATATATATATATATATTATATAAAATATATATATATTAAAGTTAACCGTATAACCCATTCAATTAGCTTTTTATCTTTAGGTTGTAAATAGTAAAGCCATAATTAAAAGAGTACAAGGCTACAATGGGCTGCTCTCAAATTCATTCATGTAAGTATATATTTTAACTACAAATGGCTTACGTAAGATACATGAATTATTGTAAATTTGAGTGAGTTACCATCTTATAACTTATTTGTTAAGTTTACAAACTTGAAGCTCAAGTTTGCTTTATGCCCTTCAACAACAGAAATTTGGATATATATGTACTGGTCGATGAATTTGTTGACGCCCTAAAACAATTCTCTTTGTGCACTGAGAGCCTTGGTTGTGTACAGAATTCTGTTTTTAAGAGAATCCCTGAAAATTTGGTGAGCCCAAATAATAATCATATACATGTTTTCGTTTTTATTCAATTGCTTTGCTGAATTTCAGTTTACCTGAATCGTCTTTGTTTCTATTGGTTTTTATTATTTCCCAATTTAGTTGATTGAAATGTTTATTATTAATTGTTTTTTCTGTCTATGTAAACCCTTTTTTAAGTTGAATATTGTTGTTATTATGTATTATTACTTCTATTATTGGAATTGCTAAATCAACCATGATTATATTTCAGTAATACTTGGTCATCCTGTAATTGGCTAATGATCCTCCTTTGAAGCAACCTGCATGATTTCCTTTAACAGACTACTATTCCTTAAAACAAACGGGGCCTAAATATTTTTTTTTTTTTTTTTTTTTTTTTTTTTTTTATAAGTGGGATTAAATATGTTAGAGCATTAGCAGCAGCTTTCTTTAAACTTTTCTTTAACGTAGAGAACAAAACCATTTTTTAGTTCTCTATTTAAATTAAATGCTATAAGAAAAAGAGAGGAAAGAGAAATTATTTAAATATTGTTTTAAACAAATGGTAAAAAAGAAAGAGAGGAGAGAGAAAGTTTTTATATTAAAATAATGCTAAAGGAACTATTTTTTGTTTCCTAGATGAAGGGAACCAAAAGTGGTTCCCTAGTATTTTTATAGTTTAGGGAAGCTGCTGCATGAATTTTTTTTGTGTTTTTTTAATAATTTTTCTTATATTAAAAAAAAAGAATGAGATTTAAGAGAAGCTGCTGCTAGTGCTCTTAGATCCTAATACAAAATTCTAAAATAAATTTAATTCGTAAAAAATTATTGGTTCCCATGATAAATTATTGAAGGTGAAAGTTTAAGAATGAAGTTGAGATTAATTTTTGTAAAAATCACAAAAGAAAAAACAAAAATCTAAAAGCAATGTAAAAGCCATTCGTCTCAACCTAACAAAAAAAAAAAAAACCATTGGTCTCTCCACCTCTGTTTCCATCCCATCCCAATTTACCCTCTTTCTCTCTCTCTTTGACTCTCTCTCTCTCTCTACTGTAAATCCCGCACAGTAATTCTTAGCAATTCTTGCACATATTTATACGAAATAACTCGAAGAATTTTGACCGTTGAAAGCCCTCTCTCGAAGCTCATGATCAACCCAAATCCACCGATCGCTCAAGACCGAAGCTGATCGAACGTTGATAGGATTCGGCGATTCAATTTCACAGCGAGAGAGATGTCGAATTTTCAAGGGAACCACAACTACAACCAGAAGATCGACTACGTGCTGAAGGTGGTGCTGATCGGAGACTCGGCGGTGGGGAAGTCGCAGCTCTTGGCCCGGTTCGCGAGGAACGAGTTCAGCTTGGAGTCCAAGGCCACCATCGGGGTCGAGTTCCAGACCAAGACGCTTGTGATCGACCACAAGACCGTCAAGGCCCAGATTTGGGACACTGCTGGTCAGGAAAGGTGAACCAAAACCCAAAGTCTCAATTTTTTTTTTTTTGGCTTTTAAAGTTTCTTTCTTTCATTTATAATGTTTTAATAGATTTCGTGTTAGAGTATTGATCAAGTGATTCATGGTTTTCCATTATGGTATTTTATCATGTGTAATAATGTTTTTGTTTGAATATTAATTAAGTAATCTATCGGTTTTATGTCAATTTAATAGACCGAATTGGAGAAATCTCTTCTAACTCAATTTAGAAGAAAACTTTGTCCTTTTTTAGTTGTTGGTAATTTGTCCTAGAATCAAGCTTGTCCCTACACTATCTTATTTAAGTTATATATTTTTTGTGTCGAGTCTCACTTGTTGGGTGGAGTTTAGGCTTACTGGTACTACTTGTTGAGGTGAGTCTAGACTTACAAAGAGTATTAGAATATTGATTAAATGGTAAATTCACTGTTTTGTATGAATTTAGGTTTTTGGAACAAGTAGTATTGATGTTATCCAAATTTTGTAGTTTGTTTTTCCTCTTTTGGTGCGAATCGGGTATAAAAGGCTTTTTAGGGTTGATAAATTTTACTCTAGTTATTGTGTTTCTTTTGCATAGGAATGTTGGTTATCCTGATGAAACAGAGAGAGAACAAGATCAATATTGTTGATTTGTATGAATGTAAAATTTGGGTGCTGTGCTGTGCTGTGCTTTGATTTTTTTTTTTCTTTCTCTGGTTGGTTAACTAAGTGAAACTACTCGATGTGATTTGTGTAACACTATCTTAAAGTATATTTCTCATTGAGATGAGTAAACTGTCTTATCTGATGAATTGTAATATGAATAATGGTTATGGGCGTGAGGAACGTATGTGATGGTGAAAAAGAAATTTTTTTTAGTTTGTATAATATTTTAAAGTAGAGGCCTTGTTTAGTACTTATTCTATTTGCATTAGTTGACAGATAAGTTAGCAACCCGTTTCAAATATGACTGTTCTTTGGGCATTGATAAATTACAGATGAAGGTATGTTCGTTGAGGAGTTCAGGCAACAAGTTTATAGGGTTTCTATAGAGGGGGAGTTGGGGGCGTGCTAGAGGTGCTATCATAGCAAGAGATTTTGCAGACCTTAGGAATTGATTAATTATCAAGTAGCGGAATAGGATTCTGGGAGTTGATTTATATGAGAGTAATCAGTCTTGTAGACTGTAGGTGCAGAGTTACGTTAGAATGGCGGCATAGGATTTTATAGATTCTAAGGGTTGATCTCCTGTGTGCTAGAGAATTTGATTAAGGCAGAAGAGAGAGAATGCTGAAGTGGATGTGTTTTTTGGTGTTTTGTGATGCCAAATAGTCATAAAACAGCTATGGTTTCTGGAAGAACCGATTGTGTCCTAAGATAAAGCATGTTGAGGTGAATGATGACTGTTACAACAACTGGGACACCATAACTGATACTCTTAAATGAGACGTAATTAGTTCGAGAAGATCAGTGGTGTTGCTAGTGATAAGTCATAGGCTAGTGTAAGTTGAAGATGATAGAAGAAGGGAAATGATTTGATGCTGAGGGGAACACAGTTCTCTTCAATAAGATGGAGACTAGAAATAACATGATCAATTGTAGGTACTGTTTCGAAAGGTTGATATAGAAACAGGAACTTGCGTTGGGAATTCGAAATGGTTGGATAAGGGTAAGGGTGGCAATTCATGTTTGCATGTTGGGTTCGGGTCATGTTGATACATGAGTATAAGACTATAGAGGTTAACGCTAACTCAACTTATTTAATTAAACGGGTCAGACTTTTCAATTTTAACTTGTTAATTTCGTCTTGACTTCGTATTGGATTTACATGTCGTCAAAAATTGCCTGTTCTAGACTCGGACCTATTTCAGTAGAGAGAGAGAGAGAGAGAGAGTTTATATATGATTTATTCAAAATGGTTCACAATTGGTAACTCTTTTTTCTGGCCACAAAGTCACAAAATTAATATGTTTATTATGTTCTGCTCACATTCTTGGCCCTAATCTCAGATACAGGGCAGTGACCAGTGCATACTACAGAGGTGCAGTGGGCGCGATGCTAGTGTATGACATTACCAAGCGTCAAACATTTGATCATGTGGCCAAGTGGTTAGAGGAGTTGCGGGGCCATGCTGACAAAAATATTGTCATCATGCTTGTGGGCAATAAGTCTGACTTGGGGTCCCTTCGAGCCGTACCTACCGAGGATGCAAAAGAGTTTGCCGAAAGGGAGAACCTTTTCTTCATGGAGACATCAGCCCTTGAGGCCACTAATGTTGAATCAGCTTTCCTCACTGTCCTGACAGAAATTTACCGGATCATCAGCAAGAAGGCTCTTGTTGCCAATGAAGAATCAGCTGCTTTAGGAAGTTCATCACTTCTCAAGGGAACAAATATTGTTGTACCTGGACAGGAGCCAGAACCTGAACGGAGGTTCAGCTGTTGCAGCTCTTCGTAGGATTGGATTCCTCCGACCTTGTCTCACGTGGATTGCAATTTTTACTGTCAGTTAATATCTGACATGATCTCAATCTTCTTTTTTTCAGGAGTACTGTTGTAAAAAACCTTTTTTTTTTTTTTTAATACCGGGTTTCTTTTTTCCTCTTGTAAGAAGTTGGTGGTGTTTAATCTGGGAATGGATTTGGTATGGATTCAAACTTGCAATACTTTTGAAATTGATTTAGACTTTGAAAGAAGCTAATTTTAAAATTTCATGACAGAGGGATTTTATGTTAGTAGAATATTGATTGATTGTCATAGATTGGCATGGACCAGAATTCCATGCAATTGGGGATTCTCTTAATTGCCAGCCTCCTGCAATCAGGTAGAGCAATTGAGAGAAGCTCCTAATGACGCTCACTTTTGAAATTTCATGACAAGGATTTTTATGTTTGTAGAATATTGATTAATTGTCATAACATGACATGGACTGAAAATCTCTGCAATTTGGGTTTCTTTGAATTGCCTGCTTCTTGCAATCGGGCAGACAATTGAGAGAGACTCTCGAGGGCACTTACTTTTAAAATTTCATGACAGGAATTTTATGTTTGTAGAATATTGATTAGCATGGACCAAAATTTCATGCAGTTGAAGATTCTCTCAATTGCCTGCCTCCTGCAATCAGGCAAAGCAATTGAGAGAAGCCTCTAATGAGGCTCACTTTTGAAATTTCATGACAATGATTTTATGTTTGTAGAATATTGATTAATTGTCATAACGTGTTGCTAGAATAACATTGATTGAAAATATCTGCAATTTGGGATTCTCTCAATTGCCTACTTCTTGCAATCCGGCAGACAATTGAGAGAGATCTCAGAAGGCACTCACTTTTGAAATTTCATGATAGATAGATTTTATGTTTGTAGAATATTGATTAATTGTTATAGCGCGCTGCTAGATTAACATGGATTGGAATTCCATGCAATTGGGGATTCTCTCAATTGCTTGCAGGATTGCAGGACGAAGGCAATTGAGAAAGCAATCCGGCAAGCAATTGAGAGAGACCCCTGATAGCACTCATTTGTTCAAACATTTGTTTGGGTAGGTGAGTCTCGTAGCCTTTCTTAATTACAGTCGAGTAGGCTGCAATTCCAATTGTAAATTGCAGTCCATCTAAATGCATTGGCATTGACATGTTTTTTTATTTTATTTTATTTATTTTTTATTTTTATAACAATGGATAATTTAAGGATGAATTAAGTCGATTGATGATACCACATTCCATAGTAAAACATTGGCGTCGTATATAATATTATCACAAAAGGAACACTCGTGGACACGTCACCTATTCATACAAAACACAGACCAATACCTTACACTTTTTCATCCACATTAATCCTGCACACTCGATCCAAGGATACCCCAGTCTCCTTTTATAGAAGACAATATTTTTGACATCTCATATACATTTTAAACTCACGTTTGTTTTTTTTTTTGTCCCCCTCCCTGTTTTCCCCTTGATTGAATAGAAAAAAAAAAAAAAAAAAAAAAAAAAAAAAAAAAAGAAAAAAAAAAAAAAANAAAAAAAACTCACGTATTTTTTTTCTAAATATTTAAAATGCATGGAGAAGCACATTCTTTTAATCCTATAAAAAATACACGTGAGAAATTAATCATATACATTTAGACAGATGTAAGTTTGATAACATAAATTGGACTCAAAATAAAAGACAGACTGTTACACCATCGTATGCAAATTAAACAAAAGCAAATTCTGCAGTAAGTGCTCTATAAAAGCACTATTACCTGCTGATGCTTAATTATTATCAATAACGTATACTAAACATGACATGCAGCCGAAAGTACTGCACAGTAAAAACGGATTATAATATGGTATACTACATGATCCTGCACGTTTACACATGCATGCTCGTTCTTATTTCTAAGCTTCAAATTGTAGGGAATTAGATGGAAGAAGCAAAGGGGTTGAAGTGAACAACAGGAAGACATGTCAGTGGTTGAGCCAAGTGAAGAAAAACACCTTTCCCAACTTCCATATTAATCTTATTACCGTTGTGTCCATCATCTCCATGAAACTTCCAATCAAAGCACTGAACCATGGCTGCAACTGCATTCTGCATCATAATCAACCCCAGCTTTGAGCCAGGGCAGGATCTCCTCCCCGCCCCAAAACTAAGAAAAGTTTCTGCGACATGTTTATGTTGTACTTGTTCATCGGAAACCAAGAACCTCTCCGGCAAGAACTCGTTGGGGTTGTCCCAAAACTCGGGATCTCTCATTATGGCATATAGATTGATTAACACCACAGTTTTTTTGGGTATTTCAAAGCCTCCTATTTTACAGCTTTGGCGGCAATCTCTTGTTGTCACAGGAAAGGGCGGATATAGTCTTAGTCCTTCTTTTACAACTGCTTGCAAGTAGGGGAGACTTGCGAAATCAGATTCCTGAACCAGTCTAGTGCTACCAACAACCGATCTTATCTCTTCTCTGAGCTTGTGGAATACATTTGGGCGGTTGATGAGCTCAGCCATTACCCATATGATGGCCTCTGCTAAGGTTCCAGTGCCTCCCACGAAAATATCCTGCCAATACAGTGGAATTTGAGTTTATACATATATGAACTTCATTGCAAATTGCATGTAGTATAATGAGTGAAATTGCCCTGTATTTCCCTTTGAATGGACTTTCATAGGGTGGTAATTAAACAGGTAATTAAGCATGTTTATGTTGACATTTTTTGGAAAATATTTTCTGTATTTTTAGTGCCAACCATAAAATGCTCATGACATTTTCTGAGTTAAAAGAAAATCAAGTTTTTGAGGGATAAATGTTTTCTTGTCAACGGAAAATGGAAAATGCTCAAGGGGTATTACAACTTTTATTGCTTTTTCTCTTAAAAAATGATTAATTAAGATGGCATGGTTGACAAGCAAGTCACTAATTAACCAATTAATTAAATCCATAAGTCAGATTTTTTGTAGTAAAAGTTGTAGTGTAACCTAAGAGCACTCTCATCCGGTTAGCCAAAATAATCCAAATATTTAGGCAGCCAAAATGCTAAAATGCTATGCATTTGGCTCACAAAATTGCTGAAATATTTGATAAGCATGAACCATACTCACCTCACTCACAAAATCTTGTTTTTGCTTGTCTTTTTGTAGAAATGAAGAAAGAAATCCTTGAAAAAGAATAGAGGAAACTTTAGATAGCCCCCTGAACTTTCAGCGCTTTTGACACGCCCCTCAATCTTAAAAAACTCTCACTTTGGCACCTTGAACTTCTAATGTCTATCACTTACCCATTCGTTAGGATTTTTCGTTAAATCATAACGAAGGGGTGATAAAATCCCCAAATTCCTTTTTTTTTTTTTTTTTTTTTTTATTAAAAAAACTGGATTTTTTTTTTTGCAAGGATTTAGGCATTGATTAGGATTCAACGGAATTAAAAAAAATACCCACATCTAAATCTTTCAGATTTTTTTTTTTTTTTTTTTTTTTTTTTTTTATAATTTTTTTAAAAGAATACAAGGGTATTTTAGAAATTTTGATAGGATTTAACGGTGAATCATGATGGAAAGAGGTTAAGTGATAAACATTAGAAGTTCATGATACTACCGTGAGAGTTTTTAAAGTTAGAGAGGCATGTCAAAACAGCTAGAAATTCAGAAGGATTATCTGAAGTTTTTCCAAAAGAATATTTAAATAGAATAGTAAAAGTTGATAGCTAAAATGCTGAGCGGATATTTGTGCATTGAAAAAGTGGTTGGCTGAAATAGAGAAATGTGATTTTTTTAGCTAAAATAAATGTAAATTTGATGAGTTGAATGTGAATGCTCAGAAATATTTCCTAATTTTTTTAAAAAAAAGGGGGGAGGGGGGGGGGGTGGGTTGGGAGGAAACTTCAGAAAACCCCATTGAACTTTCAAACATTTTGAAATGACCATTTTAAAGTTTAAAAATTCTCAATTTAGGTTATTGAACTTCCAATTTATTTCAAATTCTCCTCTCCGTTAGGATTTAACATAAAATCCTAATGGAGGGTGCCAAAATTTTCAAAATACCCCTCATATTTTTTAGGGAAAAAAAAAAGAGAAAAAATTGCAAGGATTTAGACGTTGATCAGATTTAACGAAATTTGCAAAAATATCAAAGTTGAATCTTTGACTTTTTTTTTTTTAATTTTTTTTTATAATTTTGTTTTAAAAAACATAAATATTTTGAGAATTTTGGACATAATTTAACGAAAAATCCTAACAGAAGTGAAAAATTGAAAGAAATTGGAAGTTCAATAACCTAAATTGAGAGTTTTTAAATTTTGAAAGGTCCATTTTAAAACACGTGGAAGTTCATAGGGATTTTTTAAAGTTTCCTCCAATATATATATTATTTATTATTATTATTATTATTATTTTCTGAATTGCAACCCCTGCCGGGGGGGGGGGGGTAAATCACTGAATCAAGTTGTAGGCATAATTTAAAAACTTACAACCAAGAAAGCCTTGAGATGGTTTCTGGTCATCATCTTGGCCTCAGCCTTTCCATCTCGACAACCCCTCAATAAATATATCCTCAAATCTTCATTCTCTCTGGTCTCCCTGTTGATTTTTGTCTGAGATGCTTTGATCGTTGGAAGAATTCCCGTAAGGGTGGAAATCCAATGAGACAAAGTGAAAAAGACAGAGAATAAATTCCAGACAGATGAAGTAATTATCTCTGACCATCACCCTTTATATAGGGTGCAGTGCACCTCTTGGTGAAGGTTATAAACTCTTAGAGAAGAGTTGCAACTCTTCACAAAGATTGGCACTGTTTCACTTTAAGATAAAACTCCATGGAAGTTATCACCTTCCATGGGAGTTATTCTGGTGTGTGGATGACCACAGGGGGGGGGGGAAATCACTGAATCAAGTTGTAGGCATAATTAAAAACTTACAACCAAGAAAGCCTTGAGATGGTTTCTGGTCATCATCTTGGCCTCAGCCTTTCCATCTCGACACACCCTCAATAATATATCCATCAAATCTTCATTCTCTCTGGTCTCCCTGTTGATTTTTGTCTGAGATGTCTTGATCGTTGGAAGAATTCCCGTAAGGGGGAAATCCAATGGAGACAAAGTGAAAAAGACAGAGAATAAATTCCAGACAATGAATGAATATTTATCTCTGACCATCACCCTTTATATAGGGTGCAGTGCACCTCTTGGTGAAGGGTTATAACTCTTAGAGAAGAGTTGCAACTCTTCACAAAGAGTTGCACTGTTTCACTTAAGATAAACTCCATGGAAGTTATCACCTTCCATGGGAGTTATTCTGGTGTGTGGATGACCACACTTGTTATGGTGTGATCATCCCTAAACCATCAACTCCCACTTGATCACATAATAACATCAGGAAATAAACTAAGTTGAGCATAATTACCTTGGTACCAACAATTTTCCCATGCCAACTCTCATCTGTAAATCCTACAGATCGGCGTCAGATTATAACATGGTTCCACGTGCGCACGCTTTTGTTATTTTATCTGACCGCACTCTTTACCACATGCTATCCTTTAAATAGCATATTAGGAGTGACTTCATTTTGCTATCTTTCAAACAAATGGCATCAATTATCCGTGGTTTGGAATACAGTTCACACCCTTACCATAATTGACGACTTCAGCCGTACACAAGTCTATGCATTGACCTGCGCTGAATTTTCAACCAAGCATTTCCTCTTGATATACCTTATCAGCATCTTTTACACTCTCAGAGCATAGATATTACCAAGCCCTCATCAAGATGCCTTTTAGTGAACTTTTACATACATGTGAGTTGTAATATCCGTACCTCGTCAGTGTCATCTGCCTTTTTACCGACCAATTAAGTCCCCTAAGGCAGATGTGCATGTAGTCGTTCATTCAAGCGTCCCCGAATCCTTCCGATCATGCACTAACCCATGCAGCTTTTCACCTAGGTGTTTCTTAATCCCATTGTCACTACATGCTCCCTGAATTTATCCAGAGACAACCCCTTGGTCATAGGATCGGCCACCATCTCTATTGAGGGAATGAATTCAACTTTTATTTCCCCTCTCTCCACTATATCTTGAATATAGTGATAACTTACATCAATGTGTTTGCCCTTGGAGCTTTGTGCTCCACTTTTTATCAAAGAGATGGCGGACTTATTATCACAAAACACATTGACTGGTCTGCTAGGTATACCCAAATTTAAACTTTCAATAAAACGTTTAATCCAGACCGCATTACTTACCGATGTGCTGCAAGATATATACTCAGCTTCCATTGTGGATTTAGCAACACAATTTTGTTTCTTACTTAGCCAAGAAACAGCTGTTCCACCGAATAAGAATACATAACCGCTGGTTGATTTTCTATCATCAGCATCTCCTGCAAAATCTGCATCTGTGTATCCTACAATTTCTAGATCACTTATACCAAAACATAAACCCATGTTTTTAGTGCATTGCAAATATCTAAATATTCGCTTTACCGCTTGCCAATGTATCCTCCCTGGATTGGATTGATATCTGCTTACCAATCCTACCGCATGACAAATATCAGGCCTTGTGCTTGTCATGGCATACATGAGACTGCCCACAGCCTGGGCATAGGGGACTGATTCCATTTCTTGAATCTCTGTCTCATTTTGAGGACACATTTTCTTGCTTAAGTGCAGACCCTTAGAAACAGGTGTACTTAAGGGTTTACAGTTATCCATTTTAAACCTCTTAAGTATCTTTTCTAAATATTTCTCTTAATTCAAGTACAATAATTTTGAATTTCTATTTCTAGAAATTCTTATTCCCAAGACATAGGTAGCAGCCCCCATGTCTTTCATTTCAAACTTGGATGCTAAGAAACTCTTTGTCTCTTTTATCATGTCTGAACAATTACCGGTAAGCAATATGTCATCTACATATAATGACAAAATTGAAAATTTACCATTATTCATACTTATGTAAACACAGTGATCTAGTGGACTTACCTCGAAACCAATTTCTAGTATAGCTTGGTGGAACTTCAAATACTATTGTCTCGATGATTGTTTAAGTCCATATAGAGATCTTTTTAATTTATAGACTTTTTTTTCATGTCATTTTTCTGGGAATCCTTCAGGTTGAATCATATAGATGTCTTCTTTTAATTCCCCGTTTAAGAATGCCGTTTTAACATCCAACTGATGTAATTCCAAATCCATCTTGGCTACCACTGACATGATTATTCTTACTGAGGCAAACTTGGCCACAGGTGAATATGTATCAACAAAGTCTATACCGGGTTGCTGAGTAAACCCTTTGGCTACCAATCTAGCTTTATACTTGTCAAGGCTTCCATCTGCTTTAAATTTCTTTCTTAGTACCCACTTGCATCCAATGGCTTTCCTTTGATTTGGTAGATCTGTGAGCTCCCAAACGTCATTTTTCCTTATCGAATCGAGTTCTTCATTCATAGCTTCAATCCATTTGTCAGCATTGTTTCTTCTCACAGCTTCTTTGAAACTTGCCGGATCATCCTGTAGATTTATATCATCTACACTAAGTATATAATGATCCCTAAGAATGCTTGATGATCGCCTTTGCCTTTTACTCCCACTGTTTCCAATATTTGTATTAGCATGAGATTGATTGCTCCCACTGCTCCCACTGTTTTCATCATTAGTATCTGTATGTGATTGATCTTTAGATTTCCTTTTTCTCCCACTAATCTGAAGATCTGTCACATGTTTGTCTTCTAATGAAATTTCTGGGACTTCTGAACATGCGGGATTATCTCCTTATAAAAGTCTGATCTCTTCCATAGGATTAATTTGATTGGTATTTTCTAGAAAAACAGCGTCTCTGCTTTCAATTAATCCTTTCTCAGAATGATAGAATCGGTAGCCACTACCATTCTCTACATAACCAATAAACCTGCATTCCCAGGTTTTACTGCATAATTTGTCTCTTAAGGGTTTTGGGATAAGGACATGTGCTTTACATCCCCATACCTTAAGATTGTCAATGTCTGGTTTTAGGCCTGTCCAATATTCATAAGGTGTGAGTAGCTTTGATTTAGTCTTAACTCGGTTAAGTTAAAATCTGCCGTGGATAAAGCCTCCCCCCAAAAATGTATGGGTAAATCAGCATATGCCATCATGGACCTTGTCATGTCCATCAATGTTCTGTTTCTTCTTTCTGAAATTCCATTTTGTTGAGGCTTATAAGGCATTGTGTATAAATGCCTTATTCCACTTGCCTTACAGAAAGAATCCATGGCTTCATACTCACTGCCTCTATCATTATTCAAATTCTTAATGGATCTACCCAATCTATTTTCTACCTCTAATTTATATTCTTTAAATTTTTCAAGGGCTTCAGACTTGTATCTGATGAGGTAGATATGTCCATACCTTGAATAATCATCAGTAAAAGTAATAAAATATTCCATTCCTCTATGTGTCTTAGTTCTTAAAGGTCCACAAATATCAGAATGAATTATTTTCAATAAATCTGATTATTTCCAATGTTTTGAAAAAGACTTATTGGACATTTTTCCCTTAATACATGATTCACATGTATTAAAATCTTCAGAATTTATTTTTGGTAATAATCCACTTTTACTCATTCTAATCATTTTGTTTTTGTTTATGTGACCTAATCGTAAATGCCATAAATAAGAACTATTGATAGACACATTCAAATAATCAGAAATAGAAATTTTATTATCAACTTTTAGTAAATACATATTGTCGACCTTTACACCTTTCACTGATACATTTCCCTTCCTTATATAGACATTTCCAGACTTGAATTTAATCCCGTATCCCTTACCATCTAACACAGGAACTGATATTAGATTTCGGCGGATACTAGGTACATATAATACATTATGTAAAATAATGACCGAACCATTTACAGAAATCTTACATTTGCCTTCGCCTAACACGTCACTGTAAGTGTTGTTGCCCATGTAAACTTTGTGCTCACCGACTGCCTTGTCCTTGAAGTCCACGAAAAATTCTCGGCATCTAGTTATGTGTCTTGTGGCTGCTGAATCGATCCACCAAGAATTTGTAGTCGGTTCTGCCATCATCACTTCAGTAACTGTCATTGCTATTTCCTTCTGTTTCCGGCCACCATTGCTCTTTGGACATTTCGCCTTGAAGTGTCCCAGTTTTCCACATCTGAAGCATGCTCCCTTAGTTCGGTTGCCACCTTTGGGCTTACCCTTCCAATTTTTCTTGAACGGCTTGGGTTTGCCCTTGAATGTTGGAGCATGCGGAGTCTGAGCCACAGTATGAGCCATCAGAAGGTTGCTAGATGTCCCTTCTCTTCTTCTTCTTTTCATTCTTTCTTCTTCTAACACAAGCAATACTGGGAGAGATACCATAGAAATTTCTTTGCCACTATGTGTCAAAGTAGTTACTACATGTTCCCATGATAAAGGAAGACCATTCAATATGGTGGTCACTTGCATTTTATCTGACACAGGATGACCAGCATTTGCGAGTTTCTTTGCAATAAGTTCCATTTGATTGACAAAGTCACCCACATAATCATCCTCACCCATACGAGCACTATTATATTTGTCTAATAACAGTTGTATGTGAGTGTCAGACCTAGGACCGTATTTTTGCTTTAAGGCCTCCATCATGGCTTTCGCTGTCTCATGTTCTTCAAAGAGAGGAATGATGCTGTCTTTCATACTGTGTAGAAGTGTGGCTTTAGCCATTAGGTCGTCTTCTATCCATTTCTTGACGGCCTTGTCATCTTGTTGGTCTTCTACATTTGGCTTATCAGTTGTAAGAGTGTATAAAGTTCTCTCATGCGTGAGTACATAAGAGATGTGTCGTTTCCACATTCTAAAATTGATTCCAATAAGGCTCTCAACCTTTGAGGAATCTATACCGCTTTTAATAGCCATTTTAGAAAGTGGATACAATACAATTAAACTGAGTAATATTAATAAATCTGTATTGTCTTAAATACAACACTCCAAACAGAAATTAAAAATGTGGTTCCAAATACAACACACCAAACAGAAAAAATAAAAATGTGATTGTGCTTATTACAAACCAATAAATAATAATAATAATAATTATTGTTTAGAATTTACTAGTTCTCCGGATAGATCACCTCTGATTCTTATCTTTACGAAGTTGACGGGAAGATTCTCCCCTTTCCCAAACGTTCGGGTGAACGTTAGGGCCTGAATACTTTGCCACGCTCTTCCCCTTTGAATGTTGTTCCAATGGCTTTTGAACGGTCCAAATCGGGTTGAAATGAGCCAGAACGAGCAAAATTACGAAAGTGGGTCGGATCTGACCGGTTCAGGCGGTCAACTCTGGACTGGTTGACTGTGCTGGCGGCTCGGCGCGCCACGTGGACGCGGCTGGCGGCTCGGCGCGCCACTGGCAGCGCCGGGTCGGTCTGTTGGATGGACCGGGCTGGGCTGACAGCAAAGCCTTGTGGGCCGGGTCGGTCAACCTCGGGCTGGATCGAGTGGGGAGTCGGGTCGGTGCTGTTCCTGCTACGTGAAACGGCGTCGTGCCACTTCTTACGGGCCGTTTCCCATGATGCGCGGAACGACGACGTTTCGTTGTGAAATGGCGCCGTTTAGCGTAACACGGGTGGACGCCTGTTCCAGAAGCGAAACGGCGTCGTTCTGGGAAACCGGAACGACGTCGTTTCCAGGAGGGCCAAAAGGCGCCTCTGGAACGCACGAAACGGCATCGTTCCACTTAAGTGGAACGGCATCGTTTCCAGGACGCGTGCTGGAGGCGCTGGAAGGGCTCCCACTGCTCAAAACGACGTAGTTTTGAGCAGGGGGTCTTCTTCAACCTCTGGAGGCCCTAAAACCGATTTTTTTACCAAAAAATTAAATCTAGGAACCCTAGAAATTTTTCTTGGATTTAATGGACCCGAATATGTACCTTTTTGCGGAATTGACTCCCCAAAACGTTCAAATCCAGGAGGAGGAGAATGTTTTGCAGATCCAGATGGAGAATCTGATGAGAAAAAAATTGGAGTTTGACCAATGAAAAAATTCATAAAATTTCTCCAATAATTTTCTTCAATTGCGAATCTCCTCTTCAAGACTTGAATATTTCCAGTATAGGTAACACCCCCAATAGTCACTGTCAATGGATCTTCATTCGGTTTTGCAATTGACTGATGGAGATTGTAAAAAGCAACTGATGTAGCCAAACCTAGGATTTGTCTGTTAATGGTTTTTTGAACTACATCAAGAATCTTCTCTGATTCTTTTTCTTTGTCTTCTTCTTCTCCCATCACAAGGCTCTGATACCACTGTTGATTTTTGTCTGAGATGTCTTGATCGTTGGAAGAATTCCCGTAAGGGTGGAAATCCAATGGAGACAAAGTGAAAAAGACAGAGAATAAATTCCAGACAATGAATGAATATTTATCTCTGACCATCACCCTTTATATAGGGTGTAGTGCACCTCTTGGTGAAGGGTTATAACTCTTAGAGAAGAGTTGCAACTCTTCACAAAGAGTTGCACTGTTTCACTTTAAGATAAACTCCATGGAAGTTATCACTTTCCATGGGAGTTATTCTGGTGTGTGGATGACCACACTTGTTATGGTGTGATCATCCCTAAACCATCACTCCCCAATCTGATCATCTTCATGCTTCTTCAACATTTTTTCCAGAAACTCATCAAACCTCTCGGTCAAATCTATGCTCTGCTTTCCATAAAACCAAAACATCACTTTATTCAGGGGCCCCAACACTTCCCCAATAAGCACCTTGGAACCAGTCTCATAGGCGGTTTTCAACAACCCCCTGACCTTCTCAGCTTCATCGCCTTTCTCCGAACACCTGGTGCTCATTGCTATCTTGCATAGACTGTTATTTGTAAGCTTCATGAGCTCAACACCCATATTCACAACCTCTTTTTTCTCAGTACTCTCAAGCAATCCACGCAAAAACCGGGCAAGCTCCTCCTCGCGGACAACCCGCGACCATTCAAGCTGCCCGGACGAGAGCAGCTCCGTCATGGACAGTTTCTTGATGAACCGCCAGTAATCGCCATATGGGGAGCTGAAGAATCCACAATTTCTGTACGGTACTTCATCGGCGAAAGCCAACTTGGGGTGCTGCCCGAAATCTAGATCGTGGGTTTTGAATATCTCGTTGGCCAGCGGGGCCGTTGAAATGACGACGCAGTCGGCAAAACCAAGGTGGAGAGAGAAGATAGAGCCATATTGGGTGGCGAGGTTTTGCATGGATTTGTGAAAGAAGTCTCCGACGAGGTGGAGGTGACCGATGAATGGGAGGCCCGGTGGTCTCGGAGGGTGGTTGCGTCGATTGCTTGTCGGCCTGTTGAAAAACAATATAAGTAGGAGTGGTGAGAGGAAACATAGAAAAGGAAGAGGTAGTTTTGGGTTATGTCAGCCATGTTGGCTCTACCGCTACTCCACGGTTTCTCTCAATCTCGAGTTTGTTCATCGAGGTTGTCAGCATTATTGTTACATATATAGGCCGTGTGTATTCATTTCACCGTTGACTTTGTTAAATCTAAGTACATGCAATTGTATCAATCTTGACGTGAGTGCAAGGGAAGGATGTTTGTTTGGTAATGAGTTTGGCATTGTTTGGTAAACATTTATAAGAGCAATACCAGCAAATATATTTAGATTTTGTTTTTTAATGTTGAAAATTAAATTACTTTTTGTTTTTCTATTTAAATAATTTTCACAACAGCTTTCTTTTTAATTTTCCTATGCTATTTAAATATTCTTAAAATTAAATGTTAAGGAAAGAGACAGCCATTTAAAAATTGTTAAAAATAAATGCTAGATGAAAAAAAAAGCCTTTTATATTCAAATAATGTTAATGGAACCAAAAGTTGTTCCCTAGATGAAGGGAATAACTTTTAGTTCCCTTGGTGTTTCTATATATAGTTTAGGGAATACTAAGGAGAGTTACTGCAAGGTTTTTTTTTTTTTTTTTTTTCTTTTTTGTTTTTTTTTTGTTTTTGTTTTTTTGTTTTTAGTTTTTTTAATAGTTTTTCCTACACTAAAAAAAGGGAATAAGGTTTAAGGGAAACTGTTGCTAGTGTTCTAACTTATTTTTTTCACGAGTAATGCTAGAACTAATGTTGTTTTTAAATTTCTGTTGGATTAAAATTCAATAAGTAATTATATATGTTAACCCACATGTCTACCTTGTGTCCACTAAAATTGATGTGACTTTTAAAATTACCGTTGAATTTATGATAGATCATTATTCACTTTTGATCAAATTGTAATTTTAAAAGCCACATTAATTTTGGTAAACACAAGGTAAACACGAGGGTTGACATGTATCATTACTCAAATCTAATAGTTAATTATTACAAGGAGTAGTGATACAAGTCAACCCATTGTCCACAAGGTGAAAACCAAAAGTCGATGTTACATTTAAAATTACCATTAAATTTGTAATAGATTATTATTATTGATTTTTTATTTAGGTAAAAAGTCAAATCTGTAAACACAAGGTGGACAATGAGTTGACTTGTAAATATAATTACTTTATTACAAGTTCAATGATGATTTTAAAAGCTACATCATTTTTTGGAGAAATTAAGAAAAACTTGAGTCCTCCAAGCATTACTCCATTTTCACTCCTCCTAAAAAAAGTTAACTTCTCTTCAAAACTAATTACCAAACAATTTTATTCACTTTTTTTTTTTTTTTTTTTTTTTAATTTTCACAAAAAATTCAAATATTCTTTTACCTAATTTATATCACATCAATAACTTTTTATTGCTATTCAAACTTATATTCCGAAATAGTAATAAGAAGAACATGGCGCATGTTCAAGGATGTTAACCATGTTCAAGGAATGCAGTTCGTGTTTGCGTTTTAGGTTAATTTGTATCAAGTGTATAAAACTATGTATAAGACTATATATATCAATTTTAACTCGATCCATTTAATCAAATGAGTCCGACCTCTCAATTCTAACCCGCAAATTTTGTGTTGGGTTTACATGCAAGTCGTGTAAAAGATTGACAGCTCTAAGTGTCGCATGTTGAGTTTGATTCGTGTTGAGGGGCATATGTATAAAAGTACATAGGTCAACAATTCCACCGTGACTCATTTAATTGAATTGATCAAACCCTTTAACCTGAACTTATTAATTTTATGTTGAATTCATGTTGAGTTCAAATATCACATAAAAAATTGTCATTCATACTCATGTATGCTTTTAGACATTGCATGAACAGTCTTCGTTGTATATTTTCTGTGCATAATTTGTATCGATCTACATCTCTCAAGATTTAAATCATCGTGAACCTGCATGAAATTAGATTTAAAGTCAACGGTATGGACATAGAGGAGCATGAAGCGTAAATATGTAGATCTGCTAACAACTTTTTCCTTTAGAGTGGGTTTGGCCGTCAAATTAATGTGTGTTTTTAAATAAAATTGTAGAAAATATTTTATTGGGAAGTACCTTTAAAAAAAAATTGACAATTTTTTCATACTTTCAAATAATAGTCAATTAAGAGATGCATTTTTAAAGTACAATTTTAATAGCCAAACCGCGATTTCATCAAATGTTTAATTGCATTTTAAAAATTGTGTTTTTATTAATTGTATTTTTAAGTTTTCATGAAAACTTTTTGTAATAAGAAACAAAAGATCTCGCTATCTCTATGTTAGAAGAAAGTACTATTTCTTAATTTTTTTTTTTAAGGAGTAATAGAAAATTTTCTAACCCTAGAAAATCTCTCATTAATTATAAATTGAATCCAATACCTATTTTCAAGAAGGACCATAAGCCTATGAATTAATTAAACTATACAATGAAGAGAAACCATATGTAGTAGGTAGGGATGGAAGAGGGGGGCCATGGATAAGGGTTTGTAGGTTGCCAATGCCATATATAGCTAGCTAGGGTTGGTTAAGGGTTTTAAAAAGTGAAGGTTGCCATCGGGTTAGGTTACCTCACAAATAGGGCTGTAAATGAGTTTGTTTGTTCGCGAGCGCGCTCGATACCTGCTCGGTTAAACTCGACCCGAGTTCGAACTCAGTACAATACAAACTCGTTCATTACTGTAAAAGCCTGCTCGATTAGTTAGTGATACATGCCCGACTTGCTCGACTAAGCTCGATAGAGGCTCGCGAGCCTGGCTCGTTAAGGTTTAAATAAACCAGCTCGTTTAAGGCTCACGAGCCTGACTCATTTAAGGCTCGAATAAACTGGCTTATTATTATCATTATCATATGATTTAATTTATTTAACATTATATTTATCACTTATGCTATATAATTATATAAACTATAGATCAAATGATAATAGGAATATAATAAAAATTTGTTAGGTTTAGTCATTATAATTTATATTATTGATTCATTATCATTATCATTATCATATGATTTAAGTTATCGAACATTGTACTTATGCTATATAATTATATAAACACTAGAT
Organism: Betula pendula; assembly: GCA_900184695.1. NCBI lineage: Eukaryota > Viridiplantae > Streptophyta > Magnoliopsida > Fagales > Betulaceae > Betula > Betula pendula. The sequence continues at coordinate 37,145 of FXXK01001457.1, read as the reverse complement.
CAAATAATAATAGAAATAAGATAAAACTTTGTTAAGTTTAATCATTATAATTTATATTATTGATTCACTATCATTATATACTTAGCAATGCTATTAATATAGTCTCAAATTAAATGATTAGTATTATAATGAACAATATATATTATTAACATATACTAAACTAATACCATTAAGTTAATAAATTAATTAATTAAAATAGGTTATAAGTAAGTTATAACTTAATAAATGAGCCGAGCTGCCCATTTAAGGTTCAAAAAGTCTTAAATGAGCCGAACTGCCCATTTAAGGCTTGATAAGTCTTAAATGAGTATAGCTGGCCCATTTAAGGCTCGAAAAGCCTTTTTATCAAGTTCGGGCTCGACTCATCAAAGCCTTTTAATCGAGCTCGAGAACTCGTGAGCTTGAGCTTGAGCTCAGGTATTGTCTAACGAGCCGAGCTTGAACTAAGGTTTCTAAGCCCGGCTCGAGCTCGAGCTCGAGCTCGACTCATTTAAATATTTTCTTAAACGAGCCGAGCTGAAAATTTTAAAGCTCGACTCGCTCGACTCGATTACAGCCCTACTCACAAACAACCTTTTAATATTTGGTCATGAGAATTGGAACAAAAATTAGCTAAAGTGTCTCACTATAAAACTTGAATAAAGATCTTCATCAATTTTCTCATCAATTATTTGTCTAAGTTATTAGATATGTAAGAAAGTCTATATAGAATCTATCTGTTTGAATAGGTGGTTGGGCAGCTCAAAATTTATTTGGACATGTGAGTTTCATATGAACTCTCTCAATATGTGCTACAAATTGTTGAAGATCTCAATCCAAAAAATTGACTTTGAAAAAACCAAAGGATGTTAGAAAAATAATAGATAAAGCAGGAAAACAAAATACTCATAAGGTGCGTTACAACATCTGTTTCTTTAAGAAATTATTTGCTCAACTAGAAATGGCAAGGGTTACACAAATATTTTTCCATGATACAATGAAGCCCAAAAAACCTTTGTTATTTAGTTGCGTTTTGCACAAACAAAAATAAACACGAATACCCTTAGAGTTTTTATTCTAGTAAGAGACAAAAACTCGAATTCCGAAGTACAAAAAGTGATAGAGAGGAAGATATTATTTTCTCTATATGTACAGTAGTTTATTAAAGTTATGATACAACAATTATTTTAATATGACTATCAAATCTTAATTTGATACTTAATTTTGACCATTAAATTAAACTATTGCTAACAGTTATATAATTATAACCGTTAGATCGTAATTGTTAGTAATAACTATTTAATCTCAACCGTTAGACCAACTTTTAATATGATCTTATAGTTGACTTTATTAATTATCCAGTAAATCTAACCGTTGGATCTACCTTAGAAGCATCTTATGATCTAGCTCAAACCACCAAATCGTCAAGTCATACACTATAAAAGCGCCCTACATCCCATGCGTGTTGGTGCGATGCTTCGCACAATACTAGCGTATACACACAAGTATATACATTCAAGCATTACTTTCAAATTACCACTTGTGGTTTAAAATCCATCAAATCGATGCTTAAAGTTTAATTCGTTATCAAAATCAATCCCTAGAATATATATCACAATTCCGTCAAACTTTTTTTGACAGAATGTTACGTCATACTCAGGAATATTGCGACACGTGTATACACTGATTTACAACCAACTAATTTCATTACGTTAGCTAGACATATGTCACAATGGATCGTCATACAAATTATTTATTAAAATTAAAATAGTTATGGGAATCATTAATTTCTGTCTTTTTCTTTTAAGTACTTTTAACAAAACCTAATCAAATAATCAGCTCCTTTGCATGTGAAAGTGCTTGTGCCGCATGGAAAAAAAAATGTTAATGTGGTCACCATAAATTTAAGTTTTTATGAAAACTTTTGTAATAAGAAACATAAGATCTCGCCATCTCTATGCTAGAAGAAAGTACTATTTCTTTAATCTTTCTTTTTTTTTTTTAAGGATTAATAGAAAAAATTTCTTAACCCTAGAAAATCTCACCAACAACGTTATGTAGTAGGTACCACAAAAAAAAAAGAAGAAGAAAATTGTGAAACCGAAACGCACCGGTTTGCACATTCTGATTAACTACACTAAATTCACTAATTCACACACAGTTTTCACAAATCGCACAGATTTAGTCTTCAGTGATTTCACCACGACGTGTCGTTGTCCTCACGCCGAGCCGCCGATGCCAAACCTCGCCGTCCTCACGTCGACGCCTATCGCCTCCTACGCACGCCGCCGGCCGCTTTCTCTCTCGATCTCCCTCTCTCTCCGGACGCCGTAGCCGGTAGCCCATAAATCTCCCAGACTCCGTCGACGCCGTCGCCTCCCACGCACGCCGTCGGCCGCTCTCGAGCCGCCGATGCCAAACCTCGCCGTTCTCACGTCGACGCCTATCGCCTCCTACGCACGCCGCCGGCTGCTTTCTCTCTC